>JAHWFP010151728.1:0-12567 GCA_023313725.1 Lithobius niger | reverse complement strand
GCGGGTAGCTGCAGCTATCTTCTCGATCGTCACCTGCTCCACTTCTATGTTGCAATTAAAACTATCATTGTTAAATAAATAGATTGGCTCGCGTTGGTTAGGAATTTTAACCTCGACCAACGGTGGGTTCATTTTTAATTCTTCAGGGACCTCATTCTCGTACAGACGAGACAAGCAGTCTGCCGGCCGATTCAAATACCCTGGCTGGAACACGAGTTTGGCCTCTAGTGCAGAGAGAAATACCAGCCAGCGAGCAATCCTACCGCGTCGTTTTCCTGCAACGCTCATTAGAAGTAAGGGGGCATGATCAACAAAAATTGTGATGCTGCCTCCCTCCACTAGATGACGCCACTTCTTCAGTGCAAAAATCGCTCCTAACAGTTCTCGTTCAGAAACGGTATAGTTGCGTTCTGCCGCAGACAATCTCCTTGACGCCATATCGACAGTGACAAAATGTTTGCTGTCAGGAGCCTTCTGGCACAAAACCGCTCCCAAACCACCTGCGGACGCATCCGAGAATATTGCCCAAGGGAGCTTTGGGTCCGGGTAAGCAAGAATCGGGGCCTTTAACAACGCACTTTTAATGTCATTAAAAGCTTCTTCTTCACGCTGACCCCACCAAAACTCGTTTTTGGGACCTCGGAGGATGTCAGTAAGACTACTCGCCCGGTCCGCAAACCGGAAAATGTACTTTCTGAACCAGGAGGCCAATCCAAGAAATTGGCGCACCTGTTTCACAGTAGTCGGGGTAGGAAAAGCCTGCAATGTGATATTTTTTGCTGGGTTTGGCCTTATTCCCTCGTCCTTGACTAAATAGCCAAGAACGAGTAACTCCTTAGCGCAAAATTCAGTTTTTTTGAAGTTTAAATTTACTCCTTCATACTCCATGGTCTTAAAGGCAGCCTCCATAGCCGTCAAATGTCCATCCCATCGCTCGTTAGCTATCCCACAGTCATCCACGAAGTCCAAAATTCCTAGATGACGGATTGGCTTGAGACAATTGGACATGGCACGGCAGAAATTAGCCCCGGAATTTTTTAAGCCAAACATCGCTCTAAGACAAAGGTACTGGTTGTCATGGGTGACGAAAGAAGCAATTTTGCTACTTTCCTCATCCATTGGGACATGCCAATAGGCATCCGTCGCATCCAGAGAACTACGATAAGTTTTTTTATCGTAGCGGGCGACAAGATCCTCAATTCGAGGGAGCGGAAAATTTTCTTTTTTCACGTTTTTATTAACCGGGACATAATTTATAACCAAACGATCACGCCCATCTATTCTTGGCACCAGGAAGACCGCAGAGGAGTGTTCAGAAGCTCCGGGTACAATAACACCGGCTTCAAGCATTCTGTCAACATGGGCCTTAACTTTTTGGTTCTGAAGCCAGCTGAGGTTAAATGGTCGATTAGCGATTGGAGGAGCTCCCTGAGTGTCGATAATCATGGGTGGACAATGCCGAAATCGACCAGGCATAGTCGAGAAAACATGCCTGTAATTTACAATAAGACAAAAAAGTTGTTCCTTCTGCTCAAGTGTCAAAGTTTCAATTTTATCGACCTTCTCACGAATATCCTCCAATGAGGGATGCAATTGCTCTTGAGCAATCACAACCCCCACACTAGGTGGTAATTCTCTCAGGGGATTACGGCGTAAAGAGTAAGAAAATCCACGATATGGGCTCCAAAACCAATAATTTGTATTAAAGTTAGGTGTTAAACCACTCCATTCAAGGAAATCCACTCCCAAAATTATTGGGTGGAGACAATTCTCCAATAAAATGTATGGGTAGCGAAACGTTTTAGTTTTAATACGCAATACCACACCAATAAACCCAGGACAAATTGTCCAGCGCCCGTCGGCGCAGCGTATGCGATACTCTCGCTTATAGAACCTAAAGCCCAGATCGAGGAGATCCTCTCTTAAGCCGGCATGGATGAAACTTAACTGAGAGCCATTATCGATCAGAGCATCAGCAACTTCATTACCAATAGTGACACCAACATAACCACAGGGACGAGCCCTGGGTTCTGCTGGGCCCTCAATTACATTGGGTAAATCAAAATAATCAAGTTTAACCTTTTTCTGTTGTTTCGAATCCCATGATAATAAATTTGGGTCGTCTGGCAAAGGTTGGTTGCGATTCAAACCAGACCCAGGAACGTTCCGACCAACAGCGAGACGTTCCTCTACTCGTTTTTTGTAAAGTCAGGAACGGTAGGGTCAAAAGCAACTGTGGCCAATGAACGTTGGCCAGAAGCAAACATTTTTCGTCTATTTGTTGCCCATTGTGATTTCAAGTCGGGATGTAGCGCCCAACAACGCTCAACAGGATGGCCAGCTCGCGAGCAATGTGAGCAGACCCCTGACTGGGCAGCAGAAGGCTTAACACTAGTAGGAGTAGTAGTATCTGACAACATTTGCTTTGGCACAGTCACGACCCTAGGTGCGTTAGAAACAGAACCAGAACTAGACAAACTATTAAGTAGGTTAGGCAAAGTTTGATTACGAGATCGCATTACCTCCAACAATTGCCGTCCCTGGTAACACTCAGAGGAAGCATGATTGCCACCAGGATGGAACAAACAGTCCTTTTTAACATTTTGAGAACTAGTAGTTCCCTGTATGACCGACCGGGGTGTGTTCACCTTTACATTTCCAGTCGCCTGTAAATCACCCCCCGATCCAGGTTCAACAACAGGTTTAATATAAGTCTCCATCGCAGCACAATGGTTATAAAAATCATTTGTAGACTGGAATTGCATATGTACTACAAATGGCTGCAATGCAGGAGACAAGTTATGTTTCAAAGTATTAAGTTTCTCAGTTATTGAATACGAGTCGTCTATTTCTTTCAGCAACTTCAAAGAACGAGCATAAAAATCAGGAAATGACTCACCAGCATGCTGTTTAGTTTGGCGAAGCTGGTCCATTAACCTCATGTTCTTTGTTTCGGGATGAAAAGTTTTTCGAAACTCACTAACAAATTGTTCATAAGTGACAAATGGGCCTTTGGCACGATGCCATTTAGCAGCTTCACTCTTTAAGGTGAAGGGGACACACAAAGTTAGTAATTCATTCTCAGTATAAAATCTTGTTTGTCTAATTTGCTCTAAATCGTCTAAGTATTTAATTGCAGATGACTCGGCTTCAATACCAGAAAATTCGGGAAGTTCGATTGGCTTAAATCTTATTCCAGGCAATCCAGATGGCTGTCTAACAGGATTATTAATCATTCTCACATCCGAACTAACAGGAACAGAATTAGCTGCAAAAGGTTCTGACTGGGCTAAACGAGGTAAGTTAGATTCAACAACTTTTGGATCAAAATAATGTGCATCAAAATTATCTCTATTTGCCTCGTTTACAATATTAGGACCAGTAGAAGAGCTTGGCATCTGAAAATGCTCACGATCAGATGGAATATACAAAGGGTTTACAACATAATTAGGTACGTTTCGTCTAAACGAATTGGCCATCAATCCTATTTTTTCATTTGCCTGTTTTTCAAGTCGCATTTGCAACATCATTTGTTTTAGCTTTTCTACTTCGTCAGTTAACGTTTGTATATGCAACAAATCAGCTGAGCTAATTGAAGAAGACCTGGACCGCGGGGGTGAGTCAAACAACAACTGATCAACCACAGAATCAGTACCAGCATGCAATTTAATATTAGAGCTACATAAAGGTATGGTACGCCCAGGAGGTAAGCCCTCAAATTCCCAGTCATGAACTTGTGCACCACTAATTAAATTAGTAAAATCTAACCCAGAATTCGGCATACAATCAACGATTTTTGGCACAGTTTTAGCACGTTCACAAACAAGTTCACGACTGTGACTATTTAATGGCTCAGACAAAAAGGTACTCACACTAGTTGCAACACTTCTTGCATCACAAATGGGCTGGACACAAACGTCAGGCTCTGTAGGCAAAACTGATGCGTTGATTTGCAGCTGATCAAGGGAAATCACAGGCAGCGGCTCTTCAAAGCTGATTAGATCTTCACACTCGGTCACTTGGGCAGGGGCAGACACGTACAAAGGTGGTGTGGTCGGATGAGGACGGCTAAACTGCACTGGGGCTGAAGTTCTGGCACGACGATGAATAGGGCGTCCAGCAACAAAACCGGCATTGGCAAGATCAAAAGTCTCCACAGTTGGGGGAACCAAAACAGGGGTAGACGTGACGTTAGGTACCTGGTGAGTTGTTAGCTGGTCCACTTGGATGAAACGGAGGTGCTGGAGCTGAGACGGTGCACAGGTGATGTTTGGTATCTGGGTCGTCCCGGACGAAGATGAATATCCCTCTGGCGTTACAGTGGACCTGGTGAACATCTGTGGGGCGTCAGACGACGAATGGAATACGCCCAAACTGCCGTTCGACTCCAACTGGACAGCAGAGATCAAATGTTGGGATGAAATTTGGTTGAACATCTCCCAATCTTGCCTTGACAGGGGGGTATCGGTTGGCAGACCCCTAGATTGATTTAGTTGAGCAGCATACGACCTCAAACGTTCCTTTGTCGGCATCAAAGGATATCCGGACATTTTCGAGTTTTCAGAACCAAAAGATGCGGGGGAGGGGGGGGGGCTAATTTTCCCTAATTTAAACCGCAAAACGAAGCTCTACCACGGATGCATTAATATTTTAGAATACCGCATTTAGTTTGGCCGAATGTACCACAATGTATTGACGGGTGTTCAGTGGTGGTTGATGTTATGGCTTGGCATGTAAAAAATGACGCTGGTTATTTGGTTCCATTGGGTTTTTATTGCGATGGAGATTGCAATTTTATGCTCGCCCGACTTACACACGGAATAACCCTTGCGGTTTTACATTTGCGGTTGGCTGGACTTAAGGATTAGGGAAAAGTATTGGTGGTAAATACATTGACTTACGTATGTTGCAGAATAATTTTGGTATAAAAGATCGAAATATTTGGTGGTCCAAAAGGCGTATAAATTAAGGCTTCACTCCTACGTGTTGCAGTTTGGAGGAATTGGAATGGAATGAATATAATACAAATGGTAACTATGCATGACAAACAAAGCATGACACCATGACTACAATGCACGTCATGGCATGCATGCGCACATTGGCCTATATAATACAGTCTGGACTTGACTCGAACTTCTTGGGAGCTCCTCTGTAAGGACATCCGCCACAGGCCCAGGAACAGTCCACCACTCCATACCGGCGCCGAGCTGGGGCCGATGACCTTAGTCTTCAATCAATGGCGTCTGCCTGGTCTACCCACAAACGACCGGCGCATCAGCACAGGATGGTGGCAGCTCAAACGCCAGCAACGGCTGCCGATACAGTGTAAACGTGACCGATGGTACTGCCAAATTAATTCGCCTCTTCAAGTCGCGTTCTCAAACGTCAAGTTAATTCAATCGACCAAGAATTAGAACGTGGAAACAAAAAATCTGAAAGTTGTGCAATAAGGTGCTTGTCCAACAATACAAATGTGAGTAATGGTGCAGACACCCGGCAAATTATTTCACCGTTTCCCAGTCTGAAGTCGTGATAACAAACGACAAGTTAATCCTAACCTGGATTTGTTAGCTTTACTGCAGTCACAGTTACTGGGGACAGAGTATGTACACTGGCTTCGTACAATCAGTTTTATTTATACTTACGTGTAAATAAAACTATATAGGAAAAGAATTAAAAGACAACAAAAACGAACTCATCTTACTTTTTTTCATAAAAGCCTTGAGAGATACAAGATACAATAAGCAGCTCAAAACTTGTGGGGTTCAGTACCAATCAGTGAACACAGACAATATTTTGCAACATTCTTTAATATTAGCTTTAATATTGAAGTTACTCATTCAGTCAGTACGGCTGAATAGTTCAGGTGTCCATCTTCTACTCTAAACGTTGTGAGGTAGAATCCCATCTCAACCATAAAAAATTTACTTTTTGCATCCTATAGAGTGGTTGCAGTAGCTCTCATAATAGAGTTTTACTTCTTACTTTTTGACACACAACCGTCTTTTATATGCGACGTAAACATATATTAATTACTTATTACGTAATCTTTCAGTCGTTCTCTGGAGTCACTAGTTGTGACTGGCGTAAAGCTTATAAGGTCATTTTATGGCGACCAGGTTTCTTGTTTATAATCAATTATACTACCACTTTAGTGTCTGGGAACTGCCCTGAATGTCCTTCTTAGCTTTTCTTCAGTCACTTCTACTGGTGGCAGACTGACTGCTCAATGGTCTTCTTATATTATATGGAAGCATATTTACGAGTAAACACTCCAAAAATATGTTGGAAAAATTAGAGAACAAAAACAAACTTATTTGATTGATTGGGGAGAAGTGCAGCTCAATCAAAGTAAAAACAGTACAAGATTTCTATACCAGTATACCAATGTATTTCTGTAGTGTTTAATCCACGTGAAACCTTACTGTCCTATTCAAACGTTTTTGGTTTACTATTTTCAGCTTTTGTCATCGTTTGTCTTAGGAAAAACGTATTTCGTTAGGATGACTTACTTGAGTTTTTTTGGTCATTTTGGAAGAGAATATTCCCTCACCAGCAACCGAGTTGCAACAAGAAATTTCCTTTAGCAAAGCGAGTGACGCTGGTTGAGCGAGCAGACCAAACGTCTCGGCTAGACTACATTTTCAAAAAAAAAATTGGATATGCTTGCGTGAGGGCGTGTTTCTACCTCTACGAAGGTGAGAGTATCGCCAAATGAAAGATAATTAAATTATGTTACGAATAGGGCTATTTTTATTACAGTACTTTAACTTGTTTTATTGACCCTCAAGTGTTCGAAAAACTGCTCAGATGGCTGCTTCACAAAGTCACAGTATGATGAAACAGTGTGATCAAACGGTACCGAGAAGCTAATCCGAAAGTAATTTGGTGCAAAACAAAAACACACCTAAAACAACAACAAACTCTGCTTTATACTTAGTATCAGCAATCAGATAAATAGATCACAAAAAAAGTTTGTCAAACATTTGCGTTTCTGAAGCATGGAGGTGCGCAAATCAGAGTGAGCATTTTCTACGTACATTAAACCTTGTCTGAGCAAAATAAACCTTTTTTACTGTCTAAGCACTGCAGATATTCTACAGACTGTGGTGAACTGTGCTTCAAATAATCCGGAGCCTACGTCAATTTCTGATACTCTGGTGATCGAATAAACTATACGAGGCTTGGATCAATGAATTGAAAATAGTGAAGTTCTCTATTTTGGCTTTGGAGTGATACATCCATAGGGTGTCAGGTCTCAGTGACTCAGGATTCGTTGATTTAAATACCGGTCACGTCATTGTCTTTAAAGCATGAGCTATTTTTAATGCGTGATTTTTCTATGCTGTGTTATTGTGTTCCTTATACCCTTGGGGTATATTTACCCATAGAGTGTATTCACACGTTTGTTTTCAAGCTCCTCAGGTCCTCATCTTGACAACATATTTTCATCGTAGTACCAATCAATTCACCTCACGAATAAACATGAGAAAGGCGGAAAATTACCAATGAGAAGGAAAAAAAATCCTGATGTGGCTCACAAATAAGCAAAAATTGCTACACTTTGTGTCTTTCATTGACCTTCTGGTTATTATTAGGGCATATGGTGCTATTACCATAGTATCAGATGTGTATAACAACAGGCAGAAAGAGGAAGCACAAGAAATCATTCTGTACATTACAACATTCCTAAATCCGCATACGTCCATAGAAAGCAAATCGCAATTTCCTTTATGACACACCATACTAAAAAGTTTCAAACCCTGTTAACGCTTTAACTATTAAAGCAATACAGTGTTCTCCGATATTAGAAGTTTTTACATCAATTCATTACTGAATTGATTTTCTAGTCAGATCTTCACATGTAGCAACTCCAGTAGACAATGTTAAAAAGTATGAAAGCAGCAGGGAATGCAACCCGGCTGACTCTGTCAATAATGTTGTCACATTTGTCAATCGCAATAAACAATGGTATGCTAGGTTTACGCGTGTCTTTGACGCCCTAGAATAAAAACAAATTTTAAGCATTAACAATAACCACATCAGTTAATATTTCAATCTTAATTTTAATTGAAAATGGCATAATAAACTTTTTAGTAAAAAATCTTGTATCGAGGCGACACTCTTTGGGGCTCACTTTTTTTTGTCCTGCAGTGCCGCAATTAGGGGTTGTTCGAAGGGTGCAAGATACCTGGACCCAGGTGGCAGGAGACCCAAGAAACCCAACATATACAAAGACCCAAATTAATTTAGTTTGAGTAGGGAATCACTTTAACCTTAAAATTCTTTAGTGATTGGCGAGGGTCATTAACATTTTGAACTTGCACCCTTCCTTAAATAAATTAAGCCTAACTGTGCACTGGTCTCTTGTACAACCTACACAACATCAAACACCACCATTGGTATTTCATGCATTACAAATTTTTTTAATAAACATTTCTCCTTAAAATCATATTTCGTGTTTCAATATTATATTTTGTAAAATTCAACGAAAAATCATCGTTATTCTTCACCTGTTGTCCTAGGTAAAGCAATATATGCTGAAGTTTGTGACTATAGCCATGAGTGTAAAGACTGTAAAAATGAGACATGGTCTCTCCTAATTGTTGGCTCTCGTCAGTGTATTTACGTTCTACTAGATGGCGCCACCGTCATTTTTCTATGCTAAGGAATGAAGACTATACACAAATGACCTCACGCAAATTTTGCCATGTTTTGGTTCCCTTCCCCCGTCACACTATGTCACGTCCTTTGCAACCCCAAAAAATGATGTTACAAAAGTCGGGCCCTTCCCCTTTGGTACCGATGAAGAAGGTAGCAAATTGGAAAATATGGCGATTTTTTCCGTGAAATTTGTGAAATTAGGCTACTCCAAATTTCTGATGATTTTTTGGGTCTTTACCCCGTCGGTTTGATAATTATTCCAATGTATGTGTGACTTCACAAATTTACTAATCTGTACCTCCTCCCTGTCCGAAATTGTCACTCTGTGAATGTACCCCACATGCGTGACGTCATATTGTGTACACTCCTATTGCACCTTGAGCTATGGAGGGTGCAAAAAGTCGCGTGTAAAGCTGGTGCAGGCCTTCGAGGCACCATATGTGAACTAAAATTTTGGCTCCTAACCTTGTCAAATAGAATAGGTTTATAGAACCAAACTCATCTCACTTTATTCACTCAGGCTGTCACATATTGCTTTCCTTCTTTTCCTGCTGACATTGGTAAAGCTATATGAGGAAGATTATGACTGAAACGTATTCTTTTTTCCTATTTTCAGCTCTATGGATACGGCAACATACTGAAGGTTATAACCGAGGTACAACATAACATTTTGTCATAACATAGTGTCATAACACTTTTGTTTCACTGTGACTCTCACAGGAAAATTACAATTAAAACCATTATATAGGATGGTATGCTCTGCCAAACAATCTAAGAAAATCACAATTTTATTTTGCTAGAGTGATATACGCGTTTAAGTTTTTTTTGTCATGAATATTGTTAAGTTATTGGAGCGAACAAGTCAGAATTTAAAATATCCAGCCCAATATTACGGATATTTCAGATCCAACTAGTCATAAAGTTTCAAAGTGACAAAGAGAAGGAATAGATCAAGGACAAACTATGGTCTTGAGTCGCTCCTCGCACCTTGGTTTCGCAGTTTTATACATCAGAAAAATGGGAACATTGGTGGCGGGGTCGCCTCGTGGTGATAATTGCTGACGTGGGGGTGAATGAATTGCCAGTTGATTATGTCAGCATTGCAAAAATAAGGCCCTCAAGATATACACCAAAAAACCCTCCTACCACCCTTCACTGGGGATGAGGTAAAGTTAAGAATGACGTAATAATGGAGGAGATTAAACAATTGATGATGATTAATGACGAGTAAGAAGAAATTGCCAATTTCGTGATGACGTAATACTTGAACTTTCCCTAAACGACTGCTTGCTAACGATTCCACGACGCAACGACAGATCGCTTTAACAATCCCTTTAAAATCTGATAACAATCGACTAGAACCTGACAACAATTTCAGTGCACGCTGTTTATCACTGCCACTGCGCCAACCACGAATGGCCATGCGAAATATGGCATTGAAGGCTTGCTAAAAATTTTGTCTTTGCTGATTTTGTTGATGACTGAAATGAAAGAATCCGTATTTCAGCTAAAAGCTTGCAGTTTTAAACCAAATTACGATACGTTGTGAATTTTAGCTCGAAATTGGCAGCTTGATGTTATAGAAAGACTAGTTTATTTCGTAGATTTGGGCTCTCAGAACCGATTCGAATTGTCATTGTTGTCGGCACAACAATCCCTTTACGTGCGACCATCGTTGCGCATTTATCGCTTGGCAAACCACTTAACCCTAAATTAAATGAAGAAGAATGAATGATTAGATAAATAAATGAATGAATGAATGCGAGCCAATTTATTGTTAATGATCATTACAAGGGATTCATCAGAATGAATTGGTTATATTAAAAATGCTTTAATAAAGTGTTAACATTATGCTGGGGGAGGTTCCGAGGGGTAGGCATGGGGGGGGGGGAACACATTTTTGTTTATAAAAATGTAACATTTGCATTCAAAAGCCTTCAGAAAACAAGAAAGGTGATAGGTAAGCAGGAGGAGTGTGGAAGAGAGGGGGAAGACGCGGTAGTGAAAGACGCGGTACCGGAAGACGCGGTACTCATAAAAAAACTGTGTTCTTACAAGGACTAAATACACCGTTCTTCAGACAGGGCAGCTTCTAGTAGTAAATAAACAATGTGAATGTTATCAAGATTGGGTGATCAACAGCAACAGAGTCACGCTCGCCATAAGCTTTTGTAATCCTTGGGGTGAGAAGAGGAACAGTTCCGTTGCTGCGGTATGACGGCCATAGACCTAGCATCGTGATTTACTCGCTGGCGAATTCGTGCTACAGGTAGAATTTTTCAGGTGACTCCTGAACTATGGAGAAATAGATCTGTTTAACAGGTCATGAAGTTACTCCGATTCCATGCCACGCAATTCTTGGCATTTGTGTGTACGTGAATGTGAAATGAAAATGAAGTTCTAAGATTTTGATTACCCATAACCAAAATCGAGTTGAAGTTTTGTACGAATTGATGTATGGTGGATTTTGTTATGCAGTTTAGAAAAAGTGAGGTATATCTGCTTTAACAATGATAAAAACAACAATATCTTTTCCGCCAGAAAAAAAAATCTATCGGAGGGAACAATGCAGAAGCAACGGTGTAACAATAATGATGCAAACAACAATGTCTTTACAAACATGCATTGTACTTGGTTTCATGAAGTCACTTAATCGGGCTTGAGCGAACAAAGCGAAAGAAATATCTGTCTGCTTCCGAGTTACAGGGATGTGAAAGACACAAAAAAATGCGCAGTCGGATTTAGTGCGGAAAAAAAACCAGGTCACAGGACGTGAAAGACACCTTTTCCCGGAAAGCGGAACTGAATGAAGGATGGTGCAATGAATCACAAGATACACGGATTGAATGAGCGAAGCAACCTTAGCGCAATTACCCCTCTTCAAGAACCTGCGTTATTTAAATTACATATTTCACTGTTATGGGGCAGCTGTACTCCTACGTTTGCCCGCCTTTATACGGGCTGTGCAGAAATGTCTTCTCCATCTGGCATTGTACTTTGTTTCATGAAGTCATGTAATCGGGCTTGAGTGAAAAACCAAAAAAAATATCTGTCTGCTCCAGGGTTACAGGGCTTACAAAGACACCAAAAATGCGCAGTCGGATTCAGTGCGAAAAAAAAAACCAGGCCACAGGACGTGAAAGACACCGTCTGCACCCGGTAACGGAAATGAATGAAGCATGGTGAAATGAATCACAATATACATGGATTGAGTGAGTGAAACAATCTTACCATAATTAACCATCTTCAAGAACCCGAATTATTTAAATTACACATTTCACTGTTTTGGAGTAGTTGTACTCCTAGAGTTGCCTGTCTTCATGACGGGCTTTACAGCTAGTTTAAACAAGAATTTCATAAAGAAATACATAAACTGCTTATGCAAAAAATCCCAACATTATTATTTTCATAGACGAAACACAAAGCTCTCTATTGGGCTAAAGTTTACATTAGGCACATACTCGATATCCTTACGATATTGAGTTCAAATGGCTCCAACACCTTCCGAAATACAGAGACTGTTGGTTTCAGAGTGCGGAAATGTGTTAAAACGACTTAAAACAGTAGATTTGCGGCGCCACAATCCGTACATCTGTACGGTAAATAAACGAAAAAAAATTTAACAAACAACTTATGAAATCACATAAATAGCTACGTGTCGACCTAACAGAAAACATGTTTGAGTAGTAACCATTGTAGAAAAATGTATCGTCTTTTTTTTAGTGTGTAAGTGTTGAACCAACGTCTAGTGTATTTTGCCTGGTAATAAGTAGCCCAAGCGACTAGGCGTTGTCTTTTGTACATACATACTTTTAATGTAAAAAATGAAAAGTAAAGTAGTTGTTGATGAATAAATAGACATAACGTAGAAAACATGTGGTCGTTCATACGCATATCTCAACA
>JAHWFP010151695.1:0-12166 GCA_023313725.1 Lithobius niger | reverse complement strand
GGAGCAGATCTGATGTGCACAATGCCCTGCTCCCTACAGAAAACTTTGAACTCGTCTGCAGTGAACTGGGATCCATTGTCTGTAACCAGCTGTCGTGGCACCCCATAGCGTGCTATCCACTCCTCAAGAATATCAATGGTTTTTGCCGTTGTAGTCGAGTTCATTGCCGCTACCTCTGGCCTCTTCGAGAATGAATCCACTAACATCAACCACATTCTCCCTTCAAAAGGCCCTGCAAAATCCAGGTGGACCCTATCCCAGGGGTGGTCGGCCACATTCCATTGATATAAGGGCACTGGCTGCTATTTGTCCCTATGTTTCTGGCAGCCTTCACACTCCGCTACAAACTGTACTACTTGTGCGTCTATTCCGGGCCACCACACATAATGCCGGGCGAGGGCCTTCATGGTGCTTGCTCCTGGATGCCCTTCATGTAACCGCTTCAACACTTTCCGTTGAAGTTTCTCCGGAATGGCCATCCGTCCCAACCATCATATCACTCCGTCTTGTACTGCCAACTCCTGGCGTTTCTCCCGAAATGCTGCTAGGTTGTAGGGTATCTGTGGCTCTGCCTTTGGCCATCCCGATTCAATAAAGGTACCAATCCGGCTCAACATGGGATCGGTCCGGGTAACCCTCTGAAGTTCCTTGGGTGAATTTCTCCCAGCTTTTCTTGCTCAACTTTCCGAACAGACTCTTAACTGTTCCGCTTCTATTGGCATGTCCCGCTGGGGTAAGCGAGAAAACATATCCGCCAACACATTTGTGCTGCCTTTCTTATATTTGATCACATAGTTGTATCCGTTTAACAGCAGTGCCCAACGAACTAATCAGCTGCTGGCTACCTTTGGTAAATCCGGCTGATCCCCAAAAATCCTTTCCAACGGCTTGTGATCTGTCCGTAGGGTGAGTGATCGGCCTTGGATGAACTGGTTGAACTCGATTACCCCAAAAACAACAGCAAAGGCCTCTCGGTCAATTGGTGCGTAGTTTTTCTCCGCAGCCGTCAAGGTTCTGGATGCATACGCCACTGGTCTTTCTTGGTTATCCTCGTCTGGCTGCAAAAGCACGGCTCCCAAACCTCCGGCTGAAGCATTCGATGGCCACTGGTCTATCTAACCTGTAAGGAAGAAGGGTGTCCTATTTACCCAACTGGTCCTTGGCATCTTGAAACACATGCTCCTCTTCAGGACCCAAAACCACTTCTTTTTCCCGCTTGTCTGTGCATGAAGTGGTCTGCACAATCCATGCAGGTTGGGCACAAATCTCTCGTAGTAGGTTATGGCTCCAAGGAAGGCCCGCAGCTGGGTTTTGTTCTCTGGGGTTGGAAGGTCTCGAATGGCCTGCAGTTTCTCCTCCAATGGATGTATTCCATTCCTGCCCAGCCGGTGTCCCAAATATGTAACGGATTCCTACAGCAACTGCACCTTCCGGGCTTGTGTAACCAGGCCTGCCCTCCTTAACCGCGTCAAAACTTCTCTCAGATTTGCAACGTGTTGCGTGTCATCTGGACCCGACACAATGATGTCATCCAATAGCTTTCCAGTGTAAGGAATTCCCTTCAGGGTGTCATCGACGAATCTCTGAAAGATTGCTGGGCCACATGAGAGCCCAAAAGGCAGTCGTTTGTAGCGGTATGTGCCTGCGTGGGTAGCTATAGCTAATAGCGATTTGGACTCGTCATCCACCTTCATTTGCAAATAGGCATCTTTCAAATCAATCACTGAAAATTGCTGTCCTCCTGCCACTGACGACACCAGGTCTTCGAAAGTAAGCAGAGGATGGTGATCATCTACCGCCTCGCGGTTAATTGTTACTTTAAAGTCTCCACAGATTCGCACTTTTCCGTCTGGATAGAAGCGGTTTACAGTTGGTGTTACCCATGGAACTGGTGTGACGCTTGAGTCGATCTTCTCTAAAACCCCTGCTTCCTCCAGGCGTTTCAGCTCTTTTTCCACTGGTCCACATATTGGGATTGGAACTCGCCTTGCACTGAATTTCCGGGGCACTGCTCCTGGATTTAAGTGTACCTTCGCCTTGACTCCCCGAATGGTTCCCAGATTGTTAGTGAACAGTTCATGGAACTCTACCATCAGTTCTTTGCGGATCCTCTCCGGGTCTGGTGACGAAGGAACCGGGCGCGTTGCTCGCACTGTAACTTCACATTGAAGTGATAGGTCAAATGCCAACAACCATAGCAAACCAAATAACGGAACGTCATTAGTCTCCACTATTACAGCTTTCAACCACTTCACCCTTTTTCCCAGCCTCACCTTGAATCTGGCCTCTCCCAGGGTTTCAAATGGTTGGTGGTTGTAGCCAGTCAGCCGCGCTGTGGGCTTCAACATTGGTTTGCCTATTCGTTCCCACAGATTCCGCGGCATGGTTGAGAGACGAGCTCCAGAATCTTACTCCATTTTCACTCGCATTCCGTTCACTACAGGCTCGACGGTGGCTCGAGGAATTTTATTTCTACCCGTCCCTCTGATGTGGTATAAACTGAAGTCTGAACCAGATTGGCTGTCGCTGCTATATTCCTCCTTTCGCCTCTTTTTCGGGGCAGCACCTCGAAAAATGCCCCAATTTTCGGCATACGTAGCACGAAGCTCGTTCAGCTGCACAACTGCCCTTCGAGTCCCCATGTCGCCGCTTGCAGTTGGTGCAGGGGGGTTGCCGTTCATCATCTGCCCCCTTTTTGTTTCTCCGGCGCTGGTCCCTACCTTGGATCCGAAGTACGGCCCCTGTGGTCTCTTGCTGGGTTTCTGCCTCAGCTCTCTCCATGGCCACTGCCAAATCCACCACCTCTCGAAAAGACACAGGGCGGCCAGCGCTGCCTAATCTTCCTTGCCGCCCTCTGATGACGTATGCCAACCGCAAAACGATCCCTCAGTCTCTCATCCAGAGTTCCTGTGTAGTCGCAATGCCTGCTTAACTCTCTAATACTGGTGGCAAATTCACGGAAAGATTCGTTTTCCTCTCTTACTGCTTGTTCAAACTTCATTCTCGCTGCAAAAAGTGTCACTTCCGGTTTGAACAACGTTCTAAGTTCTTCCTTGACTTCAGTGTAGGTGCGGTCTTCAACATTTTCCGGGAAAAAATGATTCCTCGTAGCTGACAATGCAGACGCACCAACAAGTGCCAACAATAGATCCCGCCTTGCTGTCTGTTCCCTTTCCGAATCTCCTCCAAGTCCCTTTACTTGGCACATACGCTCAAACTGAAAAATGTACTCTTCCCATTTTTGTTTATCCTTGTCAAAAGGGTCCATCCGAAAACGTTCCATCCTTCGTATAATCGTTTGCTCTTCATCAGCCATCTTTCAAATTGCTTTGCTTTACCACGGGAATGACGATTTGTTTACCCGGATTTTTCCTGCAATTTCGGCCACCACAAATCGATTTTTCAATTGTCTGCGTGTCCACTAACTGTTCTTACGGGATTGTTCCCTTTCCTTCGTGACATTGATTGATACCTCCTCACCAATGAAAGGGAGTCCTCATTAATATGGCTGGAAA
Organism: Lithobius niger; assembly: GCA_023313725.1. NCBI lineage: Eukaryota > Metazoa > Arthropoda > Chilopoda > Lithobiomorpha > Lithobiidae > Lithobius > Lithobius niger. The sequence goes on along the minus strand of JAHWFP010151695.1, from coordinate 8,651 downwards.
GCGGACGTTTATTTATTGTGGTTTCTCCCCATTCATGGATCAGCACTGCTATTCAATGGAAGTTTGTGGAGCTAGCACCAGAATCCAGAAGGATTCTGAAGGATAAGAAGATGACGCCGGTGCCTCAGAAGTTCAAAGTCCCTGCTAAGTATCACGGGTTTGTTAAAAAGGTCCATACCGGAAGGTGATCTTTTTGGACACCCTCAGAAACGGTGTGCCCCCAATTTCCAACTAGAATCTCGGGGGCTAACCAACATAAACCATATGGAAATGAAGGTAAAACTCAACAACGCCAAGGAGGCCTGCAACAAGGTAGAGGAGGTTGTGCTTCACGTAAAGGTCATGTGGGCCCACGAAGAAGAGGCAGGCCATTCCCCAGATACTGACTCATTCCTCTCTCTCTCCTCCTCTTCTTCCCCCCCCCCCCTCCCGAGTCTCCTGGGCCCCTTCACCAACCGGGGATATGGTTCCAAGCGGATGCATGGGAGAAATTGATGGAGGTTGTTTTATTGGTTCAATCGTGCGGTTTGGTTACCAGCCATCTTTCGGCAGCTGCCCAGTACTCTTACGTCACCTACCTATTCGATTAAAAGACCAGAAAAGGGACCATTAGTTGAAGAAAGAAATCCTGAACAAAGTAGCCATTTTTCGATCATCGCCAGCTGAGTGAATCACCCACAATAACGCGCCACCAAGAGTTTCAGTTTCTTCTAAACTAGCATTTTCAGTAGAGCTATGAAACACAAACTCACACAATCTGACTTCCCACACACCAACGATCGCCCTCATTTGAATTTCTATCCACACTATCACTTTCGCAGTTGGCCTTAAGTTATTCATCCTGCTGGTTGCTGTGATCGTTCTCACTCGTTGAGTTTGACTCATCAAGTGTTGCTGCAGGAAACAATCTTTGCCACTGTGCGTGTAGTTTGTCATTCAGTTCTGGTGTTACAATTTTTGATATTTGTGTATATGCTGGGTCTTGGATGTTTAAAAGTCCCACAGCTTCATCTTGGCAATGTTGAATTGTAATTGCTTCCAAGGCGCTGAGGTGCGTCTTTTTGAAAGTTTTATTTCAACATTACTTGGGTTCCCTCCCAGTCAGTGTCGTGATTGGTCCCAATTTTGTTCACCCTCTTTCGTCTGTCTTTCTTGGATGCTGCTTTCACATGTTCTTTGACTCGAGTGCAAATTTTACGTTTTGTGTCCCCTACATAACCGTTAGGGCATCACTTGCAGGGGGATCCTGTAAACTACTCTTGATGTTGTGGGCAGTTTTTTCTAATAGCACACTTGGTCACCTTCTTTAGTTTCCACTCGGTGTTCATTGCTGTCTACTTCTCTACTGCTTTCACTGTGATTTTCTTGCTCTTCCTTCATTTCTCTCTCCTTTCCTAGACTTATTGCTGGTGCGGTACAGGTTCTCGGTTTCCTGGAGTATGTCTATGAAAGAGAGAAAGAAAGAAGAAAGGTAGACAACGAACAGGGATTGGAAACTAAGGAAGAAGGTGGCCTAGTATATGATAAACTGCCCACAACATTATGGCTTCGGCTGGGCAAGCATCAAATTTGCCGCCCACAACATCAGGAGCAGTTTACTGAATCCCCTACAAAGGATGCCCTAAAAGGTATGCAGGAGAAACTAAACGTAAAATTTGCACTGGAGTCAAAGAATGTGCGAATGCAACATCCAGGAAATACGGATGTAGTGCCGTGACATTGACTGGAAGGGACCAAGCAATGTTAAAATCGAACACTTTCAAGGAGGCCTTGGGAGTGATCGCAATTCAACATTCCCAAGATAAAGCTGTGCGACTTTTAAACCTCCAAGACCCAGCATATAAACAAATAGCAAAAAATGTAACACCAGAACTGAATGACAAGCTAAAGGTGCAGTGGCAGTGTCAATGTCAAACTCAACGAGTGAAAACGATTACAGCAGCGGCCAGGATGACTAACTTGAGGCCCACTGTGAAACTGGTAGTGTGATCACCTTTTTCAATCCGGCGGGCCTATCAACGATGGCAATAAAAGGTTGCCGTTCAGTATCAACTCAGTCCTTTCATGAACAAAATAAGAAGATGTAACGGAAAGTGTGACATTTCGAAAGTAAAGCAGGCTAACGGTGTTTTCGTCCTAGAGTGAGGAAGTTGTTTATGGCTTGGAACCTACCACTTCTTACTGGGAACCTACCAGTCTGTCAACAAGGGCCCCATATGTATCAACAAAGTCGGCACCTGTTTTTCACCTGCCCCAAAAAACGGTATGTCTAGCCGCTGCGGCACGCCCAAGTAAAAAAGGGTTCTTTTATGTAGAGCTATCCCTTATACAGGGGTTCTTTGTATAGAGTTGTTTTTACAATGTGATCAGAAGGTGGCCCCAATCAGTTAAAAATTGTTTATAGGGAAAACTTCCTTATTCGGAGGGTTATGTCGAGAGTGTACTGTACCTATTTCACAGCTTTAATACTTAAGTAGCATCACAAAAATTGGCTGAGACTTCACAAAAGTTGCATAAAGGAATTGAGCCACATCCGTTAACTAGGGTAGAATATATAGATAATGCCACTCTTTCTGCCAATAGTAAATATTTGGGTGACATTAGTACCTTTTAGCCATTATCGTCAAAGTGTGTCGTCTTGAACGAAGTCAATGGCAAGGCATCTAGGCAGCCCTAGTGTGACCTTGCTGAGCCTTTTGTCATGAAGTTCACGTCACTAAAACAAAATTATCACGACAATACCTAACTAGTCTCTTAAAAAACTGATAGGTCGGATTAGGAGGTTCAATTTATTTTTTGCTACATGCAGATAAAGTTTTTCATTTTTTTCTACTTACCCAGCATTCATTTTTAAAATCGGTAGTAGTTATGAGTGGCGCTGAGTATAATGCATGGTTTTATTTTACAAGAAGATGAATCCTTGGTTCAAATTTCTTTTAACGAACTGAAAACGGTTTGACTTGAACACTGAGCAAGTTTTTCATCTTCAAACATTGCGAGCAATTCACCAATTTCCGAAGGTATTGCCACTATTACCATGGTTGAAAGACGATATCGATGCAGCCACTTTTTTGTTTCAAGTTTCACGGCTGTTCTAACTGGGTTGCTTGGTGAGTTCAATGTGACACCTACGAGCCACAGACACATGGTGTCTCCTCGTGCCGTTGATGGATCCTTTACCCCACCTTCTCAGAAAAGGGACACTACCTACTTCTCTGTTATGCTGTTAACGAAAAACAACTATTGTATAGTCCTGGATATTGGTAGAGTTAAAAGGCACATAACTCTTATCTGTGTACTCCTAAGGAAGGGTGACCTGCTGTATTGAAATAATTAAAATGCAGTTGCCAGATTTCGAAAGTGCTATGTTACTTTCTTAACTCGAACAGCCTAGTAACGTCTAAATCATTATTATTGGTATGATTGATAATACCTTTGGATGAGGGGGAAGTGCTTCCGATATTGTATGTGTGTGTGTAAGTGCAACTTTGCCTTCCTTTGGCTAAATTTGGAACCATTGCAGTCAACTGTTATACTGAAACATTTTCTTGTCCAACTTGCAAGCAAGGCCGGATCCAAGGGAGAGGCCGAGGGCCCCCTCCAAAGCAAACGCTCAGAAAAATTGCCAAAATTGTTGGGGAAAAAAAAACATAAGTACTAAGCACTGATGTTCCGGTCGAAACTTCGACTGACACTACGGGTTTTATACTTTTGGCTGCTTACCATAGTGATTCACCAACACTTACACACCACCAAAAGAGTTCCAGTTTCTTCTCGTCTAGCAAATTTTCGATAAGTTTCGACAGCAAACCATCAAAAATTTGCCAATTTAGAAGAAATTGGGACTCTTTTCGTGGTGCGTAATTGTTGGTGTGTCACTGTGCCATAAATTGAGATAAAACAGCATCAAAACGTAGAAGAATCACCCTGTGCCCCCTCCAAGACTTTGTGTTGGATCCGCCCTGGCTTGCAAGACAATAAAATCAAACGTTCTTCAAGCAAACCTTTTTTCTAATTAGGCTATTAAAAAAAAAAAAAAAAACTTTCGATCTAATTCGTGTCGCCAATTGTGGAAGGTAAAGGTACTATGCCCACTACCATGTCTGTATATCAAATACCATATTGGCTACTACCACGTCTTGGTGCAAGCAGTTAAATGTTGAATTAAACAGAAAAGGTGTGGTGGTGGTGGTGGCATGTGCAGAATCTGGAATATTCAGTGCTGTGTAGTTTATTGTACTTGGCCATAGAAAAACTGTTGTTCGCCGTTGGACAAATTATCTGTATTGTGGTTTCAATAGAAATGAAAGGATCGCGGACACCAGCTAAAGAAACTTTAAAAACAAAATATCCCTTTTTTATAAAAGCTGAGAAAGAATGAATTTTCGTTATCATTTAGTAATACGTGAACAAATATTGTTCATCTTCATGAAGTAGGAGCTTGTCAAGAGTTCGGAATTTTGATAGATTTGCAATGATCCGTCAGGAAAAGAAATGCTGATTTATTGAAAAAGTAAGAATTCTCAAACTTTACTCTGCATGTGATAAATATAATGAAGATTGTAAATCTCACCCAACTTGTAGAAGACTCGGTGTTAAAATATGGTGTTAAAATAAGGAGTTAATGAATGGTGAAGAACATTGTCAACCACTTGACAATCACTTCATCCTTCGCCAATTCCATACGACCTCAACCTATTCTCAAACTTTCAATGGGTGAGAAATCCGGCTTGCTCGACAGAAGCCCATACATCGGATGCGAGTGCGCAGTGAGCCACTTTTGGTGTAATAGGTAATAGGAAATAGGTGTAAAGCCTTTTAAAGTTGGGCTAGGTTTTTTAACCTTCATAATTTTTATTGGGGCTAACGTTAGTTTTTAATTTGTGTGTTATTTTCAATTACCATTAAGGCTAAAAATACTAATATTGCAAATAATTTTGTATTTTCCAGTTGATAGGAAGCTCATTGCTGTTTGTACATAATTATCAGAAAGCCAGTGTTTGGATGATAGACTTCGCCAAAACGCATCCGCTACCTGAGCAAGTCAAAATTGACCATAAAAGCCCATGGATTGTAGGCAGCCATGAGGATGGTTATCTGATTGGGCTGGATAATTTGATTGACTTGTTTGAATGCTTAAATGCAGAAGAAATTGCATCAAAAGCAGAATCGGGTAGGAGCAGTGCTTCGTCTACTAAATCTTAAGGGATTTGCAGCCCTTGTGCGACAGTGGACAGTGTTATATTCTCAGATTGTGGGGAACAATTTCAACCCAACTGTGAGGGTTTCAACGACGAACTTTGATGGACAAGTGCTCAGAATGATAATAAGATTGACTGTTTCATTAGCAAGTTTATTGTTACTATTTTTTTTTGCGTAATTGCAGCCTGCTCGAGTATTTGACAGCTTGGTATATTAACCAATGGCATTGGCTTCATAAGTTCGTCCTCATATTGTTTCATTACTTGCTTAATTGGTTTGATTAAATGCTTACATTTTACCAATTGTTTGTCTTTTAAGTGTTTACAAACAGCGTACGCTCAAAAGTAAAAAATTCTACCTCGACTTTTACTGTGGATAATGCTTGGATGTCTTCCAGCAACACTTGTAACATTATTTTGATTCTGTATGCAGTACAAAATATTTCTGTTTCTTACGACAAAAGTTTTAAAAATGTCGTGACTGTGCTGTTTAATTTTTGATAAAACTGATCTGTTATCCAAAACTATAACTTTTAAAATTTCATTTTACTTGAAGAAAACTAATGATAACAACTCGACGGGACGGTAACACAGCTAAGTGGCCTAATTTGTGACTTTTGACTTCGTGACGTGGGATTAATAACATGCAACTTTTGCTACGCAATAATTTCTATGTTTACGTCTTGTACGCTTAGATTTCAAAGGAAAGTATCTAGACACACGGTAGGGTGTCGTGCCAAGTTAGGCAACAAACATCACAACAAACATCACATCAATTCAATTGTCGAGGTTGAAAAATATTGTAGCGCGGCGCCATTGCGTCGAGTGTCTTATATTTTGAAGCATAGTTGGGCACATTTCCGGTACTTGGGGAAAAATAATAATGCGGTACAAAAGCTTAAATTGTGTTAAAATCGAGAGCAAGGTTTTACCTGACAAAAATTAGCTTGTGTAGGAATGCCAGCTAAGCTGCTTTCGATGCAAAATCTGACCCTCAATAACGTTAAAAAAGTGTTACTAGTTACTAGCTAGCTGGTCCGCTCATCCCCATGTTAAATCCCGTAGGGTTTATTATTCATCGATACCAAGATAATGGGAAGGCTTCCAGCTATGAAATTGGATGAATGGGTGCAGACAATACGAACTGCGTACCTTTTATGGTTTGAAGCCTGGGGGCGTAACGGGAATGGCGTGGGAGGGCGCATAAGTACGAAAATATTGTTATAACCATTGTTAGTATTGTCGGCATCGTCTCTCATTGGACGGCCAAAGTTCGGGCAATGACAACGTGTATACTGACGTGCGTGCCTAGACACACACTAGTGTATCATGATAAATGTAAACAACGTTGCCAAAGAAATTGTATTCACGTCCAATTCACGGAAAATAAACCAACTGTAAAAACAAAGCAAAATAAACAAAGCCAAAATCTGGTAAAAAGGCCATCAAGTTGAGAGTGGCCCTTCAAAGGAGTGATATCAACACACCAAAACTAACTAAATAAAACAAATTACAGCAAAATTAAAACCAAACCAAAAACCTATAAAGAGGCGACTAAGTTGAAAATGGTTTGGCCTATAGGCAAATGGTAGTAGTGTTGAAAATCAATTTCTTGTTGACGTGGCACTGTATTACAAATCTGCACGGTTGTTGAGTTGAGTAAATAGGGCCTGCACAATTTTAAAAAAAGGAGTGATAACTTATCAAAAAACTAAAACTGGTAAAAGGGGCCACCAAGTTCCGAATGGTTCGGCCCTTCGAAGGAGTGATATCAACACACCAAAACATTCGTCAACTTAATCGCACCAAATAATACTTTGGACGTTAAATGAAAACTTGAACATTGCTACCGAAAGTAGCAATGTTTTAGTTTTCATTTAACCTTCGAACTGTTCAGCGCTGCGATTAACTTGGCGAATGTTTTGGTGTGTTGATATCACTCCTTTGAAGGGCCGAACCATTCGGAACTTGGCGGCCCCTTTTACCATTTTGGTTTTTGCTATGATATTCACCATTCCAACATCCTTGCCAATATATTTCTATCTTTAAGACAATCTTGAGAAATCTTAAAAAGAACAATCTGGTCCATCTTGCCCTGCTCTGCTCACCACTCGCAAGGGATACCATCTCGTACCCGGATGCAATTTTTGTATTATTGATAATTGTGAAGAAATTCTTTTGGTGATTAGCACCAATGTAATAAAGCATTACAAAAAATGACGCATTTACTAATCAATTAGTACAACTTTGAATGTTGCAAAATCATCTCGAACGAAAGAAAAAACAAGAAAATGAGTATGTTGGCAACATTTAAATATGTTTGAACTAATGTTGTAAAATGTGAGTCATATGGGAAAGCCAACATGGCTTCATGTACCTTTAAACATGTTGAGAAAACCAGCAAAGAATATAAATTCTGATGCTTGTAAGAGAAAGATTTCAATAATACCATTTCGAAGTGAACAGAATTTGAAAGAAAATGCATCAAACTACCCAAATGCGTACCGCATTCAAATACCAAAATTTCAAAAATTCGATACTTTCACCAAAACGCTAATGTTGCACCAAATTCACAAAAATTGCACGGCTACAATTAAGGCCTTCCACAGGCAGTTTGGGAAATAGGAAGAATATTAATTCGCCCTAATAATTTGCTTTTTTACCCCAACCTCCATACCTTGATATTGCAAAGGCAGCATAACACTAACCTAATCGAACATCACTTTCACAAAGTCACCATTATTAATTTCACTAAATAAGGCCACACAAATAAAAATAACTGTTTCTCAGGCATGCCCACATCCTAGAAAACTCCCCGTGTTTTGGCTTTTTTTTCCGATTTTCAAAAAAATAATCATGGTAATTGTGCATTAAAGATTTTGGACGAAAGGGTGTGAGTTATGAGCTCCATATACCATCGTAGAACATTCAAGTGTAAAGATACATAACCTACATTCTAAAATTGCTTTAATCATGTTAAAAATTTATACAACTGGAAGCTTTTTAGGAGATTATGACCTTGTATTGACCATAAAGAACATTTTTCTGCTAAAAAAAAAGTGTGTACGCTCAACCTACCTCGCATCATCATTTTTAGTAAATAAAAAAAATAGAAATAAAATTCGCTTGCCTCGTCTTCTTTTGGAAATTATTTGCCCGAGAAACATTTTTTTTGACTTTGTGTAACCTAAATACTAGATTAGGTCATGCAAACTTAATTGTTTGGTTTACAGAGCATGCGGGTGCCTTAAAATATCGCGGGACAACCGCTAAGAATCATATTTTAGCCTAATTTTGACCGTTTTTGACATTCCAGTATACCATTTTCACCGGCTCGAAACAAGCTTTTCAATGGTGCAAATTTCAAACCTCTAGCTCATAACACTGAGAAGTTATTTGACACAAACTAAAATATTTTTAATACTAGATGACATAAATAACATATTAGCA
>JAHWFP010151675.1:0-10856 GCA_023313725.1 Lithobius niger | reverse complement strand
CCCTAAAAAATTATCTGCTAGAAATTGACTTAAAGCTTCACACATACATGGCCATCAATGTGTTATCCCTTTAAATTGTGGTTTATCTTCAACAAAATTAACTAAGGCACTAATTTCGTAATTATGTTATTTACCCAGCTAGTTATTGCATTCTGAATGCCGACAGGCAATTAGTGTTGTTAATCAACCAGTGCCTGATGAAGGCGGAAGTTAGTAGTTTTCGCAGTACACAAGCAATCTAAGACTTCAAGTTGGCGTAAGCCTTCAAAATTAATTATGTAGCCACGCCCCCCCCCCCCCCCCTTTTTTTTTTTGGTAATAGAATTATTTTTTAAAACCTATGGGTGTTATATAGGCGATTTACGGCTGTATGGCCCAAACCGTAGTCGTAAGTGAAGTAAACGAGTCCACAATTTACCAAGGGAACCAGATGTATTAAAATGCATGAATACTAGAATATTTTTTCATATTATTCTGCCAAGTTTTTACTGAGCAACAGCGAGCACTGAGACGTCCGATTTGATAGGACTCTTTGTCCCGGCTGTACATTTCTGATTTCTCCAGACCCGGGTTTGATCCCGGTGAAGGGAAGTGTGTGTGTGTATGGGTTTTTCTCCGGTTGTTTCCTGCCTGTTACTCCGGTTTCCTCCCTCAACATAGCACACATTGTTAATTTCCAAACTTTCCGATCTATGTCCACTGCTCCCTCAAACCTTCTTCGATTGCCAACATTGACAAGACCTCAGCTGTGCTCTGATCTTAGTATTGTCAAATTAAGACGGAACAGACATGGACACGGGCGATGAGATAGCCTCCATGACAAGCACCGAAACACTGTTCAAACTTAATCCAAATTAGTTCCTTTTCCTCACATAACAGGAAGACTTACTTAATTTTGGCATAGACTGGATATTGGTGGTTCTTGTGGCAAATACGCAACTTATTAATTTATTTTTGTTACTGAAGCTGAGGGCCCTCAACTCCCCCCTTAGAGAAAACCACACAATTAAAGAAAATGGTTCTCTGCAATCAACATTCATCTCGCGAGTCAATACAAAATGTTTTCAATAGTTCACTTCAATAGTTCGTAAATTGGACTCTTAAATTTTCCCACGATGCTCCAGTCCCATAAAGTTTTTGTCCCGCCAGTGTCCTAACATTGTAAATTACTGTTTTGTAGTTGCTGTAGTCTAGTTCAGAACTAAAACATGTTAGCGCACGTAACAACAGCGTTCCGTAGTCATTCCATTGTAGTAGTGGAAAAAGTGGAATGTATGTATTGGAAAACAATTTTTGTATTGGAATATACTGGAACTCCTCCTGCATCATTTGTTTATTTTGCTAAAGCACATTTTGTCTTGGGGAAAAAAGTGAGTTGGACAGTGCCGAATTTGTTTTCACTTTCTGTTCACCCCACTCATCAGTTTGTTGAAAACTATTGGGAATGGGTCAGTAACCGAAAAACCAAATTTTCGGTTTTTACTGAAATGAAAACCTAAACCAATTCTGATTTTGTTATGACCTTTCGTTTGGTGTTTGTAAAATCAAAGATTGATTTGTTGTTTTAAATTTTTAAATAATTATCATTGTCTCTACATACAAATAACGCAAAGCTCCTAGTCACACACAAAAAAAAGAGGAAAATGGTGCCACAGCCAGGTTCATGGTCAATGACGCTTCTGAACGTGAAAACAGGAGCAAATTGGAAGCTAATAATACTACGGTTACCAAAAAAAAGGGTAGAAAAATCGGGTGGAGGTGAGGGTGGCAAAAACCGAAACACTGGTTTTGCGAGCATGTAACAGGGTTCAGACAAAACCTGGAGAACCCTGGAAATCTCGGGGAAAACGAAAATAGAGCCAAAATCTCGGGGAAATTTCAGGGAAAACTAGATTTTTATTTTAAGTCGGGGAAAAGACAGTGAAATTTTGAAAAATCCCTTTGTAAACATTTCCCAAAAGTATACACAATACCACAAAAATAGACAAACGTATGTCTAACTTGAATTTTCGGTGATAAATTTACACGATCCCCATCATCAGAAGCTTCTTAATGATACACAACGGTTACATTTTGGCAAACAAAAATTCCAAAAGACAAAAGACGACGCAAATCCCTTTGTGTCTGGCTGTAAGTTCCATTGAATTAGCAGAGCAGAAACAAAATCCTAGGCTAGTAGCAAGTATTCTAATTTGTTCTGTAATATGTTCTAAGTATTTTAGGCACAACTTCAATAAACTAAATCTTGGGCTAGTTCCAATATTTGTGATGAAAATGCGTTTAGTCCCATCTGGACTACTCTCTAACAGCTGTTTTCTGGGATGTTAAATTATTTTTGTACAAATATTGACAAATACACCCTATTTATTTAACTATACCTCTTGTAAACACCTGGAAATTGCCATTGGATGCTCCTGGAAAACGTGGAAATGTCAGGGAAATTTAGAATTAAAATATTGTCTGAACCCTGTGCGAAACCGGAACCGAAGTCAAAAAAGACAAAAGACTTGATTTTGATGAAACGGTTGACCTTAATTTTGGAACTACCCTGCTAAATGAAATCTACTACTCAAAACTCAAGTATTCCTAAAAAATGCTTAAACTTGGTGCTGTATGAACCCTTTGTTTAGAGGATATTTGTGTGTTGAGAGAGATTTGTTTACAGGTTTCAGAAAATCGAACTTGTAAACTAAATAGCTACTTTTCACTGGCTTATGATCCCAGCACTAATGTTAAAAGGTGCTCTACCTTTACCGGCTTAGGTCGGGATGTGCGATGGCCGATGCTATTAAAACCCCAGAACTTTCCTTCTCGATTACAACAACGGTATTGCGTTACTAATGGTTTTACAATAGAGTACCCTTGTAAATTACTGTTTCGATTCTATGGATTTGTTTTTTTTTTAAGCGGGTGGGGTACTTAATCCCAACCCTTTCCCTTCATTGATAAACAGGACGGCAAGCCAAAGCGGCTTGATTATTGCTAAATTAATTCAAATGCAGACCCATTTCAGTTGCCTTTTGTTGGACTTGAGTGGCAGGACTGCCTGAGCGTGAATTGAACTTTGAACCCTCGGCGCGGTAACATGACTTAGCTGCGGGGTTCGTACGAGTCCATAAAAACCTGTAAATGTCCTGGAAAATAAAAATGAAATTCCAGGCCTAGAAAAATGCTTGAAAAGCTCGGTATATCCCGTAAGTTCTGGAATAGTTCTGGACATTCTTGTAACGGAAAAATCTTATTGTACATCATTGTACAACTGCATTTAATGTCAGTTTTAATAGGTTTCACAAGTGTTATTTAATGGAATAAAATCGGTCAAAGCTTGCCACAGCGTTGGTAAGATTTCACGTTTAACACATTTTTCTGTTGTCTCATTTTCTCGTAACTTCCAATTACTGACCCTTGAATTTTCATTAATCAGTCCTTGAAAACTGGAAAAGACTGGAATTTTAAGGTTTAAGATGAGTACGAACCCTGTGGCCGTCTTTCCGTCTTTGGTCTAGGTGGAGGAGTCAATTCCCACTCTGGCAGTCAAGACATTTAAGTCCAAAAGGCAACGGGTGTCGATCTGCATTAATCTTCCCTTCAATGAGCATTAATCTTCCCTTCAATGAGCATTTGGTTGAATAGTGGCTCCTAAAAGGCCTAAAATTATAGTAACAAGTATTGCAGTATTTTGTATTTAATTAAATATTACCAAAAAAACTTTATTCGGGTACATAAGATAAAGTATTGCAATACCCATTCGGTGTCAAATGTTTTATTTTTGGTCTCGTACATCCCGAGTTGACGGCTTGGCCATCCGTTGAAGGTCGTTTAGTGGTACTTGATTTAGTGTACCATTATAATTACGATTCTGTCATCTGTTGGGTAGGTAGTGATTGGCAGACAATTTTTAACGAATAGTCGAGATTAGAATTAATACTGTATTATAACTATATTAATGAGATTAAACCTCATTATACCTCATCTCTGGAATTATCGCAGCTTCCTAATTGGTTTATTAATGCTGTTAAAACTTTTTTGTTTTCAAATATCAATGGACTAACTGTATTGGAAAGTTAATGAGGCTCTATGGTCACCTAATTTTTTCTAAACCAGTTCAGTTGAGTTTTAAGTTGTAGAAACCATACTGATTAAATGTAAATGCATAATAAACAGGAATGAGAATCATTAGACTTTGGGCGTATAGTTTTTAGCTTGAAATCATTGGCAAAATCCACCCCCGTTAATTCCTCCTGCAGGTGGACTTTTTGGACTTTGGCGTTATTTCATACTGTGAAACTCACAAAAATCGTAAAAATTCTAAGGTCGTTTGTCGCTCACTTCCACAACAAAGACCTCAACCAAATCTTGCAAATTTTCGACGACAATCGGTGGGTTTCATCAGGCAAAGGTTTGAAAGTCTGATCAGCCTACATCACCGCACAAATAGCATTTTGTGTGGTGATGTCGGCTGCCCTGACTTTGAAACCTTTACCTGATGAAACAACTGATTGTTGTCAAAAATTTGCAAGACTTTGTTGAGGTTTTTCTGTCGTGAAAGTGAGCGACAAAGAACTTGAATGATAAGTATTAGTCATACGTGTGGCAAAAAAAATGAATAGATTACAAAAAAGTTTTTTTTTTTTATTTAAAAGGCGTGAAAAACATTTTTTTAAATCGCCCAACAATTTCTGCTGTATTTGTGAGTTCATGGTTTCAAGGTTGTCTTCAAAATAAAGAAATGCCTCCTTCCACATTTTCCTTAATTTTGTAACAAAAGCTGTGAACCTCTATTATATAAACATTTTGGACCAATGAAAAATTGGTGAAAAAACCTTAAACGATGTAGTGAAATCTATTAAAAGAAAGTCAAAATGCTATTTGATGGTTTGGTTTATAAGAAAATGAACTGGACAAAACCGATCGCTATAAAATTGGTTTGCCTTGCCCAGCCTTATTAATTGTCAAGTTAGCGATTAGTTTAAGAATGTCTCCCAATCACTACTGATCATTGCCGTCGTAGTCGTCTTGTGGTGCCACGTACAGTACTGGTCTGCTTTTCATTAACAAGATTACAACCACACTAAACAAGAACACGACATGACTAATGAAATTTTTTTCCTTGAAGTGTATAAATGTAGTGATCTTTTAAACGGTTCTTGCTTAACAGTATTCCTACATGTTGACCCTGTCATATTATGTTGTTTTAAAAAATTAATTTAAAAGACGTTTGTTATTATTGGGTCGGCTTTTTTTTTTTGGGGGGGGGGGGGCCGGGAGGCAGGGTGCGTTAACACTGCTTAATTGGTGAAAAATCATTTTATACTAGGAACCCTGTTCAGGTTAATGAGTGTTCTTGAAGTTATGTTAGACAATTTAAAGGCGTGTAACTAAGAACTGGTTCATGTTTAGTTAACTGTATCTTATCTGCAAATGGTGGCCACATTTCAACACTCTGAAAAAGATAGCTGGGTCCATATTATACTAGTTGCAGTTGAACTACGATTATCTGATCCGCGATTATCTGAAACATTAGCTGAAATACCAATTCGTAAGTAAGTTTTATAAAAATTATCCTTTTTCTGACAAAGCTTTTATCTCCATGTCTGAAAGCAGTTTGATTCAAACACTTGTAATCTTTGCAGCTTAACAGAGTTCAAAACACAAATTTCCACTCGGAAGTGACAGAGGTCGTACTGTACTTATAATTTGAAGAAACTAGATAGTGCAGCAATGCAATTTGTTCGTACCAATTTCTGTTGCTGTTCGTTCCACGGGTTAACCGAACTTGCGTAAGTCGGAACTATCAAGTAGTGAAATAAATTGCTTACGAAAACGATCTGCCGATACAAACCATAAATCGTCTTGCACATTATTGTTTATCAGTGAGTGTAGTGATAAAGGTTAACACGAGCAGTATCTTCGTGTGCCAGACGGGAATCGTCTGTTTTTGGTTTCTACAAATTGGTACGAATCTTGAATCATTGCTGTGCACTAACAAAATGAAATTGTGTTTGCTGCACTTTAGTGTATTCTTCATAGAAAGTGTTGGGATGTGGTTTCCATTGCACCCTACGTAATTGTGGTAGATTAGAATTGTTATTGTTTGTTAATGGCACCATTTTTTTTATCTTAGAGTTGCTTATAGTTGAATCAAAAAAACTAAGTCTTGTTGTTTTTTTTTTCTCTTGCAGGACTGAGGGCAGATTAACGACGAGGCAATGTGTACAGGAGATCTACAAATCAAAGGGCATCGCTGGTTTCTACAAAGGCCTGTCCGCATCGTACATGGGAGTCTCAGAGACAGTGATTCATTTTGTAATATATGAAGCCATCAAGGCCAAATTGCGCCAAAGTCGTGAAGGACAGCACTGTGACACAAAAACATCTCGAGACTTCATTGAGTACATGTTTGCGGGGGCCTTTTCGAAAACTTGTGCATCTATCCTTGCTTATCCCCATGGTAAGTACTCGCATGTTTCGGAAAATCTGCAGGACCGTGAAGTTGGGCTGCAAAAACAAATGTTTAATGGATAAATTTGTGAGGTTGTTTTGGAGCCAAGGCACACTATTGTGATATTTTCGGTTTGGGTTTTATTATATCAAACTGTGGCGCTTGTTTGGTAAGAACTGATAAAATTATATTTCTTGAGAAATGCTGTGGCATTCTCCTTTGAAAGTTGTTAATTACGATGTATTAAAAATATCCTATTTTCAAAAGTTCTGCTCTTCTGCCCCTGCAGACAGTGCAAAGCCATCCTACATCGGAAAAACTAAAAAGGAATTGACTATAGGGTTTGGGATCACGACAGCCACCAGAATGAAAGACAAGCGCAAAGTGTAATGTTGAAACCAAACACGAAATGACTGCCAGTCCAACAACAATGCTCTAGTCTCTAACTCCCACTTGAAAACCACCTCGCGTTTAAGAGCGGGGAATCCCATTTACCTTGCCTTCAATGAAGAACGTTACAAACGTCACTGCCTTTATTCTGTGAATATAATTTTGAAAGCTGTAAGAATATTCAGTTGATGTTGGCATTCCAAGGTCTCCGGAGTACTCCCAAGTTGGAAATTTTCATTAATGCTTTTACGTAGCTGAACTTCACACAATTTTTTTAACCCTTTTAGGCCGAAGCGACGATATATCGTCATCGCAATTCCACTGTGAAAAAGCCGACACGACGATGTATTGTTAGCTCGGTTCAGCCGAGTTCTACGCCCTGTTAAAAAAAAATTTCCTATCGCGTACATCGGAGGCATAACTCCGATTGAATTACGTTATTTGGATCGATTATTTTCAGTTTATTTAGGTTAATTTAATTTAATATCATCTGTTTATTACCTTAACCCTAAGAGTACTATCGGCCGAATATTCGGCACTCGCGATCGCGTGCCTACAGCACTAAGAGCCGAAGCATCGGCCTCAAACTTTAAACGCGTCTAAAATAAAACGTGTTGGAGCTAGCCAATCATGTAAGAGCTTGTTAGAGAGCTTGGAATGTCCTTTTTCCATTCCCGCCTTCCGATTGGTTCTCAGACGTAGACATCGTCTCTGGCAGCCAATCACAGCGGACCTGCATCACGCGTTGGGATGCTTGCTTGCTTCGCGATTTCCAAAATGGCGGACGCCAGCTCCGGTTCGACTCAGCCTTCTAACTCAACGTTTTCCAATTTATTTGGCGATTCGGAAGATGAATCCATTGATTTTGAAGGATTCGAAAGAAGAAATAATGTTGAAGATTTAATTTTATCGTCGGATGACGATTTTAGTAGTGAGGAATCCATTGAATCCGGGGCCGATAGTGAAGAAAGTGCGAGCGAAAGTGACGCTGACGATCGTCCGATACGCAATAGGCCTAAACCCGATAAGTGGGAGACTGTTGATAACGAAACTGAAGCCAAACGATCCAAAGATCATAAATTTACGTCGATTCCTGGACCCGAAAATGTTCCAAGACGATGTGTAAAACCTTTGGATTTCTTTTTGCTTTTTTTTACTGTGGATTTGATGGACATGATTTGTGTTGAATCCAACAGGTACTGTGATCAACTGCATTCGGCTTACGAAAATCTATTGGCAGCCGATCCCAGTAAGCGATCAAAAACATTTGAACGTTTGTATGCATGGTTTACAAATACCGGAAAAATGTCAGTGAAACGATTGCGAGTGCTTTTAGGCCTTTTACTCAATACATGCCTAGTGTGGAAACCCCGCTTGTCCGATTATTGGAATCAAGTCGATTTTTTACAAAGAACGCCAGGATTTTCCGATGTAATAGCAAGGGATAAATTCCTCTTTTTATTTCGATGTTTTCATTTCACCGACAATTCTGTTGCTCCTGCACGTGGGGATCCTAATTTTGACAGGCTTTATAAAATTAGGCCTATTCTCGGTCACGCAAATGTCGTATCCATGAAATATTTTGTACCCAAGCGTTTTTTGAGTATTGATGAGAGTCTGGTAGGCCTAAAAAATAGGACCAATCTCATACAATACATGCCAAACAAAAAACATCACAGGTGGGGCATAAAATTGTGGGTTTTGTGTGAGAGTGCTTCTGGTTACATTTGCACCCTACGAATTTATGCAGGGAAAGGTAGTGACATTGTCACTAGTGCTTTTGGACAAAGTTACGATGTGGTGTTTGATTTGATGAACAGTTTTATGAACAATGGATACATTCTTGTTGTCGATAACTTCTATACGTCTGTACAACTAGCTAAAGATTTGTTTATAAAATCCACGTACTTGATTGGTACTCTGAGACGTAACAGAAAAAATATTCCCGAAGACATATTGAAAGCTAAACTCCAACCAGAGACCTTTTTACATCAGCGTTCTAATAAAATGTTGTGTTCTGCATTTCGTGAAAAAAAATTGCAGAAAAAAACAGTGCTGCTGCTGTCTACATACAACATTGCAACGGGTGTAGGAGTAACTCTGCGTGGAAAAAACATTACGGTTCCAGAAACCGTCGATACGTACAACAGAAACATGGGCGGTGTTGACTTGGCCGACCAAAAAATCTACACTTACGAAGATGAAAGACGGTCGTACAAATGGTACAGAAAGGTGTTTTTCAACATTTTGCAACGCCTTCTGTCAAATTCATACATTGTGTACTGCTGCACACTTGAAAAAAGAATGGAAATGAATGCAAATGACCCTGGTTTTGATGCGAAAGAGTACAAACCTCTATCAAGAGAAAAGTATATGAAAAGCATTATTGCTGGCTTGATTGCTGGGCATACTGAACGTGAGGCACAGTATCAAGAAAGAACACATGCAGAGTGTAAATTGGAGAAACTACCAAAGACAGAAAAAAGGCAAAAAGAGATGAACTGTGTTGTTTGTTCCAGTTTGAATGCAAAAAAGCGTAAACGTTCTTCATATTTTTGCAAACCATGCAATGTAGGCACATGTGTAGTATGTTTTGAGGCCCGCAAAAGAAAAAAAAATGCTTCCTAGGCCTACACATAGGCGTAGGCCTAAGCTAGCTGGGTTAGTAAGTGTAGGCTACTTGTGCTTGAATTGGCTTACCTGCAATGCCGTAAATTTTTTTTGTGTACAGCAGCGTACATTTTATTTTTTTTCTTCAAAACTACTAGTTTTTAATTTTTGTGCTTTTGAACCTGGGTAGGTGAAAGTATGTGCTATGTTTTTGTAAATAAATAATGCTATGTCACTGCAGGAAAATCGTGTCAAAAGTCAATTTTCTACCATAAAATTATTTCATAACAATGCTAATGACAACTTCAAGAATTTATTTACACATAATAATAACAACTTGGGTGCTTTTTATTAGCATAGAAATGTAGCCTGATTCATTAGCTTCAAAAACATGTAAAGAACATTTTCCTAGCTCGTCTAGTTAATTTTTTATTGACTTTTAACTAAAGCTATGCGCGACCAAAAAAAAATGCTGCAAAACCTTAGTCTTGAGGGAGCATGATCTACATTTTAGCTCTAGTGCTCTTAGGGTTAAGTAAATGTTATTGTTGGCATCGTCGCCAAAATGGACGCGAAATTGCGCTTAGGTTCAAACGATCGTATCTCCGGAACGACGCAACGTACAGCCGCCATCTTGGTCGTGTTCGAGAGAGGGGATTCCAACTTTCTGGCCCGCGAAAAATGACGTCATCAACTCCAACATCACTACCTGTATTCCTCCAATAAAATGTCCTGTTTCAACGACTGTTGTTCAAACGCTTCCGCCTCGCGCGCTGATTTGCTCGTTCGCGGCACGTGGCTCTTCGGCCGTTCGCGAGTGACGTCACACGAAGCGAGTCAAGGTCGCAGCCGTTGGCGCCAGCAGCAGCGCGTCGCATTGCGGGCAGCCGGTCATTATGGCGTCCGGCAACGATATGGTAGTGAGCTATAATCGATCGTGAATCTCGAAGAAATAAAGCAACTTTTTACGGTAATAAAACATAAAATTATGTTTTCGGAAGTAATAACACTCGTTGTGACGGAAGAATATCGAGTGGATGTTATCATTCTGAGTACTGTAAGTTGAAACTTTCGTTATCGCTGTTCACGTAGCCGAACTTAAGATTTTTTTAAATAATGAAAACGTAGGACGATGGTCCCAATTATATTTCTGGTCAATAATTTATAATATAATTATTACATACATCTGCGAATTTTTATACTCCTAGACCGCATAGTTATTTTATTACAATTAATTTTCGTGAGGCATGCAACTTGTTCATGGCAGCCATGTTGCAGCCATAGGCTTTTTCGCACGAGAATTGAAAAAATGGCTTAGACCTAAAAGGGTAAATTATGAAAATGTAAAGCGAAGGTTCCAATTACGTTTCTTCTCAACAATTTATAGTATAATTATTACGTCTGCAATTTTTTT
>JAHWFP010151655.1:0-14062 GCA_023313725.1 Lithobius niger | reverse complement strand
AGCAACCTCTCCCTGTCCTGGCCTGCATCAATCGAATGCCCAAAATCGCTCGGAAAGAAAGCTTCACGGTCATCCTCTGGAGTAAACACGGAGCAAAAATGTTGTTGAAGCACCTAGCCGCTTCTGTGTCCCCCTTCGTACGACTGCCACTTGTAGTATCAAACTCCATAAAGGACTTAGTCTTATTCTTTACACGATTGACGTAGCTCCATTATGCATGTGGGTTGTTCTTGAGCCTTCCAGCCAGGTCAGCTTCAAAACGACGTTTGGCTCTACGCAGAGCTTTGCATGCCTTACGCCTAGCAGACCTAAATTTCTTGTAGTTCCTCCTAGTAGGGTAGCGCCTGTAAAGACCCCACGTGCGTCCTTTCACCTCAATCCTTTGGAGCACTTCCCCCGACAGCCAAGGTGGCTTACGCTTACCAGCCAGAATTTTTATCTTTGGAACACAGTTGTCGACAAACTCCAAGAGAGTCTCTTTAAAGCTGGACCAGTCGACCTCAACATTACCAGAAAATCTGGAAGACCGATCAAAATCAGCCAGCAGTCTTCTCAACTTATCAAAATTGCCTCTGGAGTAATCCATCCTCGTAGCACTGCAGAAAGAAGGCGGATCGCAATTCAGGAATTCACCTAAAAGAACATCGTGATCGCTCTTACCAAGGGGTGGATCATGGCGAACCTCAATAATATCATAAGTATCCTTAGTTAGCACCAGGTCCAAGAGACTCAGATTATCGTTACCCCTAGCTCTCGTAGGCTCCACAATATGTTGGCACCACAGAAGGTCCTGAATGACCTCGTAGAACTGAAAAGCAAAACTGTCAACAGGGGCTCCCACTCTGCCTTTAACCCAGTCAATCTCACGATAGTTGAAGTCCCCCATGATCAAAACTTTCTTCCAACCGCTATCAATTTCCTGAAGAGCACGAAGCAACAAACTGTGTTGCTCAACCAAAATAGTGGGCCCCCTATAAACCACACCGGTAATCAGATCCCCAGTAGGTAAAGACAACTCGCACCACACTGCCTCAGTGAAGGTATTCTGAAGCACAACCTCACGTGCAACAATTCCATCTCTAACATAAAGAGCCACTCCTCCTTTCCTCTCACCCTCCCTATCTTTCCTAAAAATCTGGTAACCAGGAATGGCAACCTCCGCATCCAAAATATCGGGGTTCAGCCAAGTCTCACTGATCCCAAAGCACAAAGGTTTGTAAAGTTGCACATAAACTCGCAAAGCGATTCAGCATTAGTGGAGCAAAAGGCAAAACTGCCATATGTGGCATCACCTTGAGCAAGCTTCTTTGGCTCTACTAATGTCGGCTGTTTTTTGATGAAACGGGAATCTGCCTAGTAGAAACAGCTGGTTTGGGTCTTTCAGGCCTAGGAGGCCTCTCTTTGAAAGGCCTGATAAGAGTTCCAACATCCCAGTAGCCAAGGTCCGACACAGCGTCAGCATCTTTCTCACTAACCTCCACGCAGAAAGAAGCATAAGTGGTGAATTTAGTCTGCAACTTAACACAATTTGCATCAACTTTCAATTCATCCTTAATAAAATTTTCCAACTCAGTTTTGATAGTGTCTGGTGCAATCCTGCTGACAATAAGACGCACATTACCAAACCGAGGTGGCACAGCACGAATACGTTTAACAATATCTGGAGAGTGTCTGCTATTATGGGCCCCCACCTCAGAACTGCTGGCACTCCTCTGATTACGCATTAAAAGCTCTTTCTTCCCCCGAGTTGCTCTAGAAGCAGCCGACGTTCCAACCAACTTCGCGGATTTTACCCGCCCTGTTTGAAATTTCTCGGCAACATTACTAGTGTTTCGCCGCCTGTATCACCGTACTATAGCTCTCACCTGAATCCGAATACGTGAAATCGGAAGAAATATCAGACAGATCATCACCAGACTCAGCGAGCCGTTTATTATCCTGAATAATCGGTCAACGCAATCTAAGTGGGGTCAACGCCATCTTGTTATGAGGAAAACCGGAAGTGCATGTCTGGCTATCAACTTTCGTTGCTGATCGCGTCCTGACACACGCAGTCGAAGGAGTCGAAACAACCACGTTATCGCCCGCAGGCACATCATCAGATTTCTTCATTAAAGCAGTTTTAATGGTACCAAACTCGCTCAAAAGCTTCTCAATTGCAGCTTCCATGGATTTAACAGCACTTTTGAGGGCCATAATTTCAAAATTGGCCTGCTGTAACGCCTTAGCAATGCTAGAAAAACCCACACATTCCACCGACCACGGAGGAAAATTTGCCGTTTTCGCAACAAAATACGGTACGTCCTGAGAAGGCAAGGACAGAAGCAGTTCAATCCAGTGCTCAATTTCATTCACAGCGCAATCAGTAACTCCCTTTTTCAGCGTCGAATCTCATGTGGGAGGGTTTTAAATAGCAACTCCCTCGCAGTGTCAATGTCCGACCGCTCATAGTAGGCCACACAGGGGTTGGGATAAATTCGGAGGATGAACGCAGTCCATACGATTTATGACAAACCACAGCAGCTCGGAAACAATAGGATCACGTTTGCCGACAAATGTTCCACTGTTTTGTTCTCTACAGGTCAAATCGATGTCTGATCCAGTTTTCTCCCTCACGCTGCAGTCTGCCTACCTGTCACCCGAAGCCACCACGTGTTCGCCGTCATGCTGGAAAATCACAGAAGTTTCGTCATCTTTCAATTTCAGAATCGCAGGCGACAATTCCTCCAGTCTAAGGTGACAAATAAGCCTCACCAATAATTCACACTTATTTCCACTAGTGGGTAAATCCCTACTTTGTAACTCTCCTCGCAGTTTCTCAATATTAAAAGAAGCCCATTCAGTGGGACCTTCAACGGCCGCCATTTCTATTTTCTTTTTCATTTCTATGTTTCTGACTTTTTGTTTTGTCCTGCGTCAGTACAAACCGAGCCCCCAACAATTCTAACTTCTAGCTTAAAGCAAATCAAAGCCTGTGACACTATCACCTTCCACTTTTCCGTATTTTAGCAATTACTCGAACTGTTTGCCAGATCTCCAAGTTTTGCGTACGTCCCATCCGAATCTTAGAGAGCGGACTGTTCTTAAATTTGACAATCATTCTGATAAAATAATTACCATCCAGTTTCCATGCAGAAAAATATTTGCTTTACCACTGCTCTAATTTTAATCGATATACCTGGAGCCAAGTCTAATTCAAAAGAATCTTGCAAAACTGGTAATTTTTTTCAACAAGTTATCAAGCAAACTAGCACTAGCACAACACTGCCTGGCAAAACTAAGCAATCGACGTGCTCCACTCTTAATCGTAACGGCATAAATATGCCTAGGAAAGAAATCGATCTTGGCCATCCACCAACCTGGCCGTAAATCTCCTACTATTGTGAGAATGAGTTCAAGGTGCAGTATCGCTCCGCAACAACTTATGCAAAACCCGTCGCGGTTGTGATGTTTCATACTGATCGATCGCCGAGCAAATCTATGAAAAATATAGGGGAAATAAACCATGTGGACCCATTTCACACTTGTCCAGTTTACACCGTGTGCCAACCTCTCGCCCAGTTTTATTGGGGTAATGCTTTCTATCATTATCAACGTAAGGTGGTCACGCATAAACTACGCCCAGCGACGGCGTATCTTCCAAAAAGAGATGCCAAAATTAACCTCAACAAACTCCGGTGACTTACACAAACTACACCTCTTCATTTACACTTCCCGCACGCCACGTGCACATATCGTATTTCAGACTAGTCTGGCACACTACACACAAAACTTTGTTCTGTTTTTTCCAGATACTTGCTGCCGCTTATTGCATCTCATTAAGGCCAACTTTCACCACTAAATCGTCACGTATTTCACGACATAAGCACTCATATTCGTTCATTGCGATGCCATTCGCATTTTCTTTTTCACAACATCATTCACGTCATAAAGCAGTCCTGCTTTCAACTGCTCACTAAAAAATACCTTGACCCGGCGCGGCTAAGCTTCACGTGCTTATCACCACTGTATCAAGACTCGTTCCCATTACAGGTTTCTCTATTTTTACACACTGCTCCTAAAATTACATTGTTATTACATGCTCCGCCTATTTCTAGTACTTAACCTTTCTTCCAGTATTCACATGGCAACATCGTTCTTACCGAAAACCCGACTGGCTGCATCGTTCGTTTTCGTCCAACATTACCCAACGCTAAACGTGTGACTATTTGATGCCCAGTCAACATCATCTAGCTTGTTTCTGATTGGTTGGCCGGGAACACAGTCCACAGGGGCGCACTTCGCGCGCATATTATATACATCGAGAATTAGTGTAATCAGAAATAGTATGATGCAAGCATTTGTGAAACAAAGAACAAATTAATACCACTTCCTTGTTTCACAAATACCTGCGTCTTATGTACAGGCCCAGAATCCGAAACTGAAACTAAGACTCCGTTTAAGACGCCAATCAGAACCGAGCGACACCATGTTGCACGGCCATCAAATAGTCGCTACTAACGCTAATTCAGCCGCCATCTTGTATTACTCTTGCACCGGCGAAATAGTTACCAACTTTCATACCCTCGAAAGCATGTAGCTCCAAATGACGTTTCGTTCCTACTGAAAAACATGACGGCCCACCAGCTGCCATTCCTTTCACGTAGTCCAAATGAAAAGATAAAATTATCGTAACCCCACTGAGGGGTTACGAGTGCTCGCGCCAGTGTCAAGAAAAAGAGTGGTAAGACTGGGGCAGGTGAGAGGATGGTGGAGTGGAGACAGAAGTGACGCACTTTTTGCATAAAATTCCGCGTTAATCATCAGTATGGCGTAGTTAAAAGCGCCGAGGGGTAGGGAAGAGTCCCAATTTTGTAAAACAATGAGGAAAATTCTGCGAAGTAAAATGAGCATATACTGTTGTAATTATGTGTCTAGTACAGTGATGAATGAAAATAATATGGATTCATACTGTGAAACGCTCTAAATTCATAAAAATTCTTAAGAGTTCTTTTTTAACTCACTTTAACAACTAACTTCTAAGACCTCCTCAAGGGCTTGACATTTTCGACAACAATCGGTTGTCTTCATCAGGAAAATGTTTTTAAAGTCTGCACTGCCTACATCACCGCAACAAACAGACACACATTAGCTTTTTTGAATTTTACCAGCAACGTGGCCAGTACTTGTAGAATAGTCATTTCTTCTCTCTTTCCACCTCCCACTGGTAATTGAGCTGCTCACACAAGTCTCTGCCTACTAAGTGACAAATTCTGGGATGCACAGGCATATTCATCATCTTGCCTCCTTTCTTTTCATGAAGCTGAGTGGCGATGGATTCTAAGCATCTGAGGTGGGGGTCTTGGTTTGAATTGTTTCTCGGCTGCGTCCTCTCTCTCTTCCAGTCAATCTGTAGGGACTGTGATGCCGTATTCATTAGGAGACCCGAAAGGAGTTAGGACCAGGGAGCGCAACACATGGCTAACATGCTGCGATATTGCTGGCTCCAGTTGCAGACTTTTCCCTGATGTATCCCGCCTAGAATGCTGGCACTACTCATTCCTAACAATGGTCACATGTAGTTGAGGTTGTGTGATGAGCGGCAGCAGCTATAAATGCAACTCGGCGCAACTCCTAGTAAGCTTCTCATCGTATCGTTGCAACACTAAAAACCACAAAAATGAACACAGTAGGCGATGTTCACCAAATTTCCTGGGAAATTATGTTCGCTTTTCAGAGTGAGCAGTTATAAATTACGATCACATCTCGGACGCACACATTAGGTTACGAATTGCGTTGTGTGGAGAACCATTGAGCTGTACAACTCGGCTCAACATGGAGATCTACTTCCTGTTCAGTTTCTTAGTGAACATTGGATGTAGCATCCTGTCGATGTTGGAGTAGGTGGCTGCTGTAACATTCATCGGTGGTTCAGTTTAATGGGTGAAATGTTTAATGGCTCCCGACTCTAAATCATGTAAGTGGCTATCTTGGGGAGTGTTGGATTTTAACAGGATAGTGGATTACTCCCAGGCAATGGGATGTTGTGTAGACTGTGATGTTGAGCTATACTGTTTCTTCCATCTCTATTAGCAGTGACACTGATGTGTTTCTGTATTCGGGCTTCAAAACATATACCGTAAATCGTGTATTAAAAGCCCAGTTGAAGCTAAAGCCCACCCCCTAAAGTGCTGTAAAGTCAAAATCGTGAAATAGTGGAGTTAAAGCCCACCCCTCAAATTATTGTTTTTCTAAGAAAAATTACCTAATAAAAGTTATATGATGTGAATAAAGATAGTACTGCGTGCTATGTTTAATGGCCCCTTCTCCCTCCCTGTAGTAATAGTGGACTCTTCCTTTAGCTCCTAGCAGCTGCACAAGGCATCTCTCACCTAAGCCTCCTCCCTTCTTCACAGCAATTGAAAGGATGTAAAAATTGGTCTTTCAGAGATCGTTCAAAAGCTTCGAAATTTCTGTAATAGTTGTCCAGAAAGGTTAGAAAATTGATAATGCTTGATTTAAAACTCACCCCCCTATTTTTTGCCATATTAACTGCATAAACCCATGGGCTTTAATCCACGATGTACGATATGTGTTTCACCTACATAAACATTTTTTTGCAAGGAATGCAGTACACTACTATTTGTCTGATTGAGGTGGTAAGTTGACTTGCTGGCATGGGGGTGGGGGAGCAACTGGATGGACGGTATTTTACATTGGCTTTTTGAATTTGATTCTGGTGGAGTAACTGTGGGTTGGAGGTGAGGGCGGGGGGGAGGACACCGATGAGGGGCTGGGGGTTGCAGGTTCAATTGGTTCTTAGAAGTTCCTTAAGGTTAGGTGGGTACCTGCTGAAACACTGCACGCCATTGTCACGGAGTGTCTTCTGAAGCACTGCACACCATTGTCATGGAGTATCTTGTGTACCGGCGCACTCATTCCAGGTAATGTGATGATTTCCCATGGCTTTGGGTCAGTTTTCTGTTGTTGGGTGGTGTTCTTGTCCCATTGGTGGATTTTGTGCCAAGCTTTCTTGGTGTTGGAGCTAATTAGGAGCAACACGATAACCGATAATTTGATAATATCGCGATAAAAAATTTCGTTGATTATCATCTCACACTTTTTCTGATATATCGACTTATCGTGCTAACCTCTATGCTTAAATTGTCATATCTCGGAAACCACAATGGCTAGAAACAAGCGTTTTGCGTGGTGCGTGCAGAGTAACAAGGGCTCTCCAACCAAGTGTACAATACTGTTGCTAGACACTTTAGCTGAAGGGAGTTCCTTTAATGAAAATAATATGTAAATATTATAGGTATCAACACGACTGCTAAACTGTTTCTACATGGTGAGGAAGTACTGGACAATGGGAAGTGTGTTTTCATGTCTACTGGCCAAATGGCGAGTGCTACACAATTCTCGTTTGTGAAGGTTGCACTGTAGGCAACCTAACCAAGGTTGTTTTTTTTTAATTAACAACATTAAATGGTTATTCCAGCCTCAAAATTTGTTTTATCGAGATATTATCGATTATCGTGATAATTTTAAAAAGTTTTATCGGGATAAACAAATTTTGTATCGTGCCATCCCTAGAGTTAACCCTTTGTAGGCCACGAACGTCATATGACGTCCTCAATAAATGTCTCTGGGAGGCCACAAACGTCATATGACGTCCATTTAGTTCTCGTGATGGTTTTGTTTTCAATTTCAGATCTTTTCACATGATTTTTAGAAGCCTGTGTGCTATTAATCTTGCTACCAAAACATGGGTGCATTTGTTTTCATCAAAACACAACAAATTGTACATAAAAAGGTTCATTACAAAATTTTTAATAATTTTATCAAGCAGACAATGTCAGCGCCTATGCTTAATATCAGAAAAATATGGCCTGGGATGGTTTATTTGTAAATAAATCGTGGCGCGAAAAGGGTTAATGCTTTGTGCAGGGAAGCCCAACTGGAGGTACTTGGCAAATACTTGACAAATACTTGGTGGTTGTGGCAGTGTTGGATGATATCTCCATAATTCTACACATTTCATTAGCCATGATGGCACAGAGCTGTCGTCAGAATGTCGAGTGTCCTAGGGGATTGCTCTGTCGGTATGTGCAGTTTTTTGGTGGGGTTCATACTCATTGCGGTTGGAGTTCAACCTATGTTTGAGTAGTACGTCAAGAAATGGGAGAGCCTTATTTTTCTCAAACACGAGTGTTAACTGTAATTATTAACCACTGTAACCGCCACTTGCCGGTTTTTGCAACGCTTCTCGTGCGTGTAATGTGCCTGACCCGAGATTCCAATTGTGGAATAAAGAAGTTGTGAAGATTAATCCATCTGAGGACTGAACACTGTATGGGTTGAACGGCTGTGTTCTAACGTGTGGAGATGGAAAACCTTGCAATCGGCTCCCTAACTCTACTTCACACACTTTGTGAAGCTAATATTTCAGCGGCCAACCTCACTCCTCTTACCTTAGTCTAGTTTTGGGTCTGGAATACCGTATTCTTTAGTGTTAAATAACATTCCGCATTCTTATGCCGCGTGGAAATTTCCGATGACACGAATTTGAAGAGCCTATCATGTACCGTGTACTCTTGTCAGTTCGTCCATGACATCAATGAGTCTGTTAACTGTTTCGTTTTGAACTTGCTGCTGTCTTTTCCAAACTTCTTCCTGATTCAAGCCAGTTTTTCGAGTGGCATGACGGCAACTCATAGCCCCACAAATCGTGTGTATGGTCTTCAATGACAATAACGGTATGCCTGACAAGGGAATTGGGGGAACAATCTTTCTCTGATTCAAGACAGTAGTTGTTGTGTGCTCAAGTCGACGCTGGCTTCCTGCAGTTGCACGTTGAGTGGTGGCGATAAAATTCCCAACATTCCCATTGCACTCACCTGAGCAACAGTTTTCTAACAGTTTTTAACAGGAAACCACCTTCCAACACATACAGGCATTCCAATTCCCCATCGATTCAGTTCTTGAACTCCTACACTTGTACCAAGCTATCGTCATGTCTTATTATAAGACCATGTCGAGTCTAGTTGAAGAGCAACACAACGGAGCAAGCATTAGCGGTGATTGCCACGGGGGTAAACACAGCTTGATTTAGTCTGTCGTTGAGTGCGCATGACTTTTACTTTCGATCAGTGTGCTGCTTGTTTCAGAAATCGCTGATTTATAACGATTATTTGTGTTGAGCCACAGTTCTGTTCTGGTGTCACTTGCGACTTGCGAGTCTTTTGTCTGCTTCAAATCGTCAAAGTTGGTTTTCCGCCACATTGTTTGAATGGGCGACCGTTCGGAGTGATGGTGTGGGGTGGGGTGAGGCAAAGGGGCATCACTTCAAGGTTTAATAGAGCCACTTTTGCACAAAGTTCATTAACTTGCTTGTCACATCTCTGACGCTTTCCATGATTTCTTTGAAATCTGTAGCCATTGATTCATTTGGCAAAACTGCCGATTCGTCAGTAATATCAGCCATCGTGAAAAACATGTCAATTTCCCTCAATCAGTGTTGCTTTTCTTATCAGATCTTCTTTTGTAAGATTTTACCTATTGCACTTTATATATTGAGCACCACTTCTTATCAGGTGTTCTGAGCTGTGTGGAGCTTTTCCCATAGCTCGACCCTTTGTGTTCTCACAGATGTGATGCTTTATTTTTTTCCAAAGAAATATTTGCCTAGTTCGTTGCTCTACTAGCAAATAAATAATTAGTCGGATCTAAACCATTTTCACCCTCTGGCCAAAGGATGCAAACAGTTTACGTCCTCCTTTTTCTTTATTTCACATATTTATGTAAAAATATACCGGTAATAGCTTTTATATAAGTTTTGGTTGAATCTTTTTTTGTTTTTCAGCTGGCTTAGGAGAATTTCGAATTCGTGATTTGAATGATGAAATCAACAAATTGCTACGAGAAAAAGGTCATTGGGAGGTACGGATAAGAGAACTTGGGGGACCAGATTACTCAAGAGTTGGACCAAAAATGTTGGACCATGAAGGTAAACAAATTATTCCAGGGCAAAGTTACATTCAGAGCCAACGTACTCAATTTGTCATTAAACTGACTGTTAACAATTGTATTTTAGGTAAAGAAGTTCCAGGTAATCGTGGCTATAAGTATTTTGGTGCGGCAAAGGATCTTCCGGGAGTTCGAGATTTATTCGCAAGAGAACCACCTCCACCTCCAAGAAAAACCAGGGCTGAACTTATGAAAGATATTGATGCCGACTATTATGGGTATCGAGATGATGATGATGGAATTCTTTTGCCTCTGGAAACCGAAGCTGAAAAACAAGGTTTTTCATAAAATCAATGTTATATTAAAAGTGTTAAAGGGATATACCTCCCATCAGGGCTGGAAAAAGTCCCAAACTTCCCTGTATCCCACGTTAGCCTTCCCGCTCCAATAAAATGTGGACGTTATGACCTTTTTAAGCGCGTCTGCTGCCACATAAAAACGCAGGGCTTGACTCCCCCCCCCCAATAAAAGTTGATTAAGTAAACTGCGATGCAAAATGAAACTTGTATAGCAGATTCGAAATTTTGACTCATAACAGTTTTTGTTTTATTTACTTAAAAAAAATGTTCGTACTGTTGACAGCAAACGGAACTTTTTCTCAACAGACGGAACCTTTCAAAGCTCTTGTTGCAATTGCTGGAGTATTTTATTTTAATTATATAGTCAATACATACCAAGCGTTTAATTTTTTCAGGCAGTAAAATTTATTATCATTCCTACAACACTTCAAGACATCTGCGCAAGTTAGCCACCGTCGAAATCGTTGTAGTTACACTCATCCCCCGCCCACAACCCTTTCACCCCACCCGTCTTTCTTGCTGGCCTGAGAGAGTGGACTATGCCCACTACAGTTGCAGGGAGGAAACTGCCTAAAACGCTTTATACAACTAACGTTGGGAACTCGTCTTTGCGTTTAAAACGAAATGCAAACCATAGAAGTTAACCACTTGCTGTTATAAGCAAGTAGCTTTTGAAATTTCTGAAACTGCACTTCCTAATGATTTTTTTTTTTTTTTTTTTTGTTAACTCGTAGCTTCCCGCTAACATCTCAACCTTCCCGGTATCCTAGATACCAGAATACGGAACTTTTTCCAGCCCTGCCTCCCATCGCCATTTTTCTCGATCCACCACATCAAGTACGGCCCCATAGGTCTATTTACTTACCGTTAGTCTTTCCCTTGCTTAAAAACTGTTTTAAAATGTGGCGTCTAGGATATTTTCTGTTGAATATTGTTAACTATATTTAAGAACGACCCGTAAGTATATGATGCATTGCGCGCTTACAATAATCATGACGTTTCATAACTAATGAACTAATTTTCATTTACATGTACTAATTTTGTAATAATTACCATGAGATCAAAAATCTAAAAGACTAATGTGGTAAAAATTAAAATTAATTATTCCAATCGCCAAAGCAAAATTATAAGTAAGACACTAGCCTAGAAAATTATAAATTGTGATCTTAAAATACAAGAATCATTCCGGCTTGTGACGACACAGTGCGTTCACACTGGCTTGTCTAGTAGGCACAATGCCAACTGAGATAGTAGCTACGTTTTTCGCTGCGAGGAACGAAGCTGCTGTCTCAGTTGACCATGACTATGATGAATGTGATCGACGCGTAGCTGTTATAAGGCAGGCGGCAGGTTATAAGGCAAGCAGTATGTTGCTTTAAGCCATAAGGACATTTTAGTTAAAAGAATTAGCATAATGTGGATAAAGTCTGTGTATGTTGTCTGCATACGCCATGGTTCATTGGCAATAGCCTGTTAACAGTCTGGTGGAATTTATTCATATCTGTGGCACTTACGAACACAGGGCAAAGGAGAAACATGCTTCCAAACTGTGCTTGTTGAGATCAGTTTTGTTTGGTGCAATAATAATCTTTTGGAAATAAAGAATGATGTACATTACTTTTATTTCATGAGGGACTGAAAGTGTAATCAATAAGCCAATCAGTATACAGTGTTCATAACTTGTAAACTGGTCTGGATCATTAAATCCACTCTCAGTGTAGTTTTCCGTTATTTAGGAAGCAATTAACATCAGCTCACATCTCTCTGTGTTGTTCCTGCTACTTCCTGGAACACGGCACGTAATCTGCAATTTTACTACATTAGCTTCTTCATAGTGTTCAAAAGTGGTCGACCACATCATATTTTCTTGCCAAGAACTTTTGCAAGTACCATTTTTCTCTGCTCCTCACATACATAAGTGTGCGCATTGTTTTACCCATGTCGGTGCACCTTTCATTCATAACAACGCAACATTGTCCTATGGTTCATTACAAATTTCAATAGAACATGTGGATTTCATCACATTACTTCCATGTCTAATTCTGTTCAACTGGCATCCACAGCCACTACCTTGCGTTGTAGAAATAAATGCAGCTAGATATAGCCATATTTCTTGCCAGGTTGGAAGTGCTTGGCCGTGTGACCATCACCTGTATTGCAGTGCCATGTATTTAATGGTCTTAAAGTGCCCTAAAGATCTTGTACCATACTGAAACCAGTCCGGTTTTGTGCTTGTTAAATTACCCCCAGTAACTTGGGCCTGTACTGACGAATCCAAACAAGGACGAAACAAGTCTGTCTAGAGATCTCTGTGGGTGAGAGCAGCCTGATTTCAAGTGATCAGCTACCATTAATAGTCCTGAATATGGGTGACTAACATTAACTAGAATGGAACCCAAAACAAGCAGTTGTTCCTGCTTTTCGCTTGCTGAAATCAGTCCGGTTTTGTGCTTGTTAAAAGATGCTGTAAATTACTCCGGCCAATTTATGGACATCGTGACATCAATTTACAACAGAAAAGTGACAAGTCTTCTTCCTGTTTGAATTGTAAGGCTGATGCTAAAGTACAATTTGGTACCGGTACGTTAGCTTTATTACAGGATTTTCTTTTTTCTTTCCAGCAATAGCAAAATCTGTCTCTGAATGGACAGCAAGAAAGGAAGCACAAGCTAGTGGTGACACAGTTGAGAAGGCAGAAGAAGAAGAAAATATTTATGCAGTTGCTCCAGAATCTGATGTAAGAGCGCAGACCTTGTTATTTTTTTCTTCAGTTTTGAAATAGTTTTATGGGATATTAGCACTTATTTAAATTCTTAGCTAAGGTTTTTTCCACACTCGTAACAGCACTTGTTTTGCACAACATTTATGTACTCATTTAAAAGAATGCCGTCATATGGTGTTAATGATGCCTCTGATCTAAATTTTATTGAGTAAGAAAAGTAGGTATCCCTCCTGTAGGCAATGGTCGTTTTGGTGTGAAAGTTTGTTAGTTTTATCTCCCCCCCCCCCCCACACTAGGTTTCGGATTTTCAAGGCAGCTTTAAAAAAAAAACTAACAATGTAAATGATTTGTGTTAATTGTGCGTTTTCGCACCGTTTACTGCAAAGTTAAATTTTTTATTTATTTCTTTTTTCCCGTTCGCACTATTTTAAAACTTCATAGTTAATACCATGGTTTGATTTCCGTAACTGGACCATTCCTGGTTTCGTGTTATTTGCAAGTAGTGTACAATATGGTGAATGTCACTCTTCATATGATGAATGTCATGTGGTGAATGGGAGAAATCAAAATGGGAATAAGAACGAAATAACATCTGGGCTGGAATGGTAGGTATCGTATGTCCCACGTGTTAATAGTGCTTCTGTGAGCCATAAGTGTGCGCATGTAGCTGCAGGTGACAATTTTGATGTCGCTGTGCAGTGGCTGCTCTAGTTGTTCGCCAACAGAACAAAGGCAACTATGGAAGGTTGATATGGAAGCAAATTGCGGCCTGTTGTTGTATGGGAATCGTGGGAGAGTTCCGCAGGCAGGCAGATATGAGGTTTTTTAGTATACTGGCTGTCTAGCTGGTTCCCGCATGCACGAGCGAATTACTTTACTAGGCAGCATGAAATGAAACCCCCCCCGACCCCCCCCCCCCCCCCAATTGTGTGGTCTGAATCCCCCCTCCCCGTATTGGCTACTTCAACTCACTGGTGGTTCGGCAGTCCTGATTGGGTGAGTAAGCATCTCGTCATATCCATTAGAGTCCTAC
>JAHWFP010151611.1:0-10791 GCA_023313725.1 Lithobius niger | reverse complement strand
CCTGTCAGCATTCGCAATAAGAAACGCAACAAATAACGATTCTGACCTCAACTCACCTCAGATATAGTGTCCTGGTACTCACTGGATTCGATTTCTACTTTTCGCAAGCTCCATTTGTAATCAACTGCGATTCTAAAAACCTGTTAAGATAAACAAAACAAAAAAAACCACATGAAAAAAAATAAAGTGCAATAAACGGTGGTTTGGTTTTGAACAACCCAAACTGTTCACACCCAAAACCAAAAAGCCCATTTTGTCGCCCTCCTGTTATGCCAGCTAAAAATGGTATCTTTTGCAGAGGAAAAAATACAATACTTGTCAATTTTAGCATTGAGTGTCTCGGAGCTGCTGTTGACCTTAAGATCTCTTCACTCTTGAAGCCAGCCAGGCTCGGGAACCCCACCACGCATGCACGGCCCTCCTAATAAGAGTGGTAGCTCCGTGAGCTTACCATCTTTTTGTCTCTCTCGATTATCCATAAGGTGACTCAAGAGGGGAGGTAGGGTGGGCCTAAGGTATTCTATTTTTTCCTTTGCAAAAGAAACCATTTTTAGCCGGCCAGTCAGGAAGGCCGGCAAAATGGGCTTTCTTGTTGCTTGGAAAAAATCCAATACCTGTCAATTTTAGCATTGACAGGCAGACCTCGTCAAAAATGGAGGAGAGTACCTTATGAGCGAGTTCCCTAGGGTTCCGAGTCTGGTATCCCCCGAAGATGGTATCTTCTTGAGCCTTATTGAAATGATGGTTTATGAAAAACCTGGCGCAAAAATGGGGAAGAAGGTGGGAATTTGCTACTGGTGGTTACAGAAAATTACCTTTATTTCTTGATTAAAGGTGGTGTGTAGGATGAGGCGTGTTCCATTGTGCCTTGAGTCTGGCGGAGGGACTGAGAGGCTGGTCAAAGTTCTGGTCCTGGTTACTGTCTGTTGATTGAGTTCACATGTCAGGATGCTCCAGTTCATGACTGGAATTTGTTCAGGAGATGAAGTTTTTCCATCTTGTCCTGAGAAGGCGTCATAGTGTCGAGAAATCCTTGGTAGTGTGAACCTTGATTCCGGCACCTTGCTTCGGACTCTATAAGATAGAGAAGGATGACGAAATCATCAATTCATCAATGTTCGTTGTCAGTCTCAACGAGAGATCATGATAGCAAGGGTGCGAGACGAGCTGCTTCCAAAAGCGGTGAGATGTGGTTTGGCTTTCGGAAAGTGACAGGTTTGTAGAACAGCCGAAAGCAATTGCCGAGGGGCCAGGTGGTCTGGGGTGACAGCATTGGCTGAAAGCCGGTGAGCTTTCGTTCGACACGGGAGAATGGCTGTAGAGTTTTCTCGTGACGTGGGTCACCGGACGAAAGCTGGATCGGGAGGAGCGGAGATGAGACACGGGAAACAACGGCGAATCCGTTACGGTCTCGCTATGGAGTTCACAGTGATTCATATTAATAAGGACAACGGGGTCCCAACTTTGGTTGGTGGAACAGTCCCGGAAATCTGCGGCAAGGGAGCCATGGCGTCTACGTGATGTTGCAAACGAAAGTCAGTCCATCTGAAGAAAAACTCCAAGCAAGTTTTCGGACGGTGGGTCAGTACCGGACCACAACGGAAACGGAGCCACGGTGCCTTTGTGGCTTAGCAAACAAAAGCAGGACCATTGGAAGAGAATTAAAACTTTGGAGAGCCCTTAAAGCAGATCCTACTCCTTCTGCATATCATCGCTATAACGAGAGCCGCCGTGATAACATCGCCCGCGTTAACATTTGGTACAACGAACAAGAGAGCATTACCAACGCTAAGGGAAACCCCCTGCGCTCTTTCGGCTTTATCGACGCTGAACCAAATCAATGCGAAAAATTCCACCACTCTGGTCTGACAATGATTTTGTTGTTGACTATCAGGCTAAAGCTGAGCTCCTAAATAAGTTCTTCGCATCAAATTGCATCCTCGATGACGGCCTTGGGTTCCCCCCCCACTACCTCATACACTCGAACCCGTTGTTTCTTGCCCGGATGTGCATTTTCCAGTGGAGGCCGTCAGACGTTCACTTTCCCATTTGAAGCCCAGCCACTCGGCCGGTCCTGACGGTTTTTCGGCGTTTTTTTAATAGCAAATCGCAAACGAAATTTCTTACCCACTCTACCTCATGTTTCTGCAGTCTTTTAACCTAGGCTGCCTTCCCTCGGTCTGGCACACAGCTACCATGATTCCAACCTTTAAAAAAGGCGATGCTGCGATTGCACTCACTTCCGTCCCTTGTCGAATCTTGGAGTCTATAATTAAGGACTCTATCCTTGACATTACTTACGTACGGAGGAAAATACGCAATATTCCAGACAGGCAATAACGATATAACAATTCTTGGCGAATTTTCGATAGTGTATTTGCTGTTGATGGAGAAACCTAGCCGACTATCATCTTCAGGCACGTAATTAAAACTCCAAACACTACCACCTATTTACAGTACATTAGAATTCGAAACTGGTGTTAACTTCAATTGGAGTTAACGCCAATTTCGAATTCTAATGGACTGTAAATAGGTGATAGTGTTTGGAGTTTTAATTACGTGCCTGAAGATGATAGTCGGCTAGGTTTCCCCATCAACAGCAAATAGATTATCGAAAATTCGCCAAGAATTGTTATATCGTACTTGCCTGTCTGGATTATTGCGTATTTTCCTCCGTACGTAAGTAATGTTATCTGCTACGTTCCAGAGTATGAAAATAGATGTTTTTAAATCTATTCTTGACCATTTAGAGAAGTCTAACCTCATAAAACAGGACCAATTCGGCTTCTTACCGGGACGTTCTTCTACATACCACCTGTTGTTGGCCCTTGACTCTTGGACTTGTGCACTAGACATGCGTATAAGCACGGATGTTATCTGCTTCGACTTCCAAAAGGATTCGAGTCTGTGAATCACCGTGGAATACTGCTTAAATTGGAAACGCTAGGTCTTGAAAACTACCAGCGGCGTACCTCAGGGCTCCATCCTCGGTCCTATACTTTTTGACATTTTCTTTAATGACTTGAACTGCAACTCGGATGCGGTTTTAGGCTATAAATTCGCAGATGACCTATAAATCAGCTCTGAGGTGATTGCCACTTCCGATGTGGCATCTTTGCAGGAAACTTCAGACCTTATCTCGAACTGGGCAACTGTTTGGAAATTGCCCCTTTCAGACACCAAGTGCCAGACCTTCCACATTGGGCCTTCCAATAAAACTTTTCTTACTTTTATAAACTAACACATACTTCCAAAAACTGTTGAAATTTAGGATCTCGGTGTCTGGTTCACCTCCAACCTTAAGCCTTCACTTCATTACAACAAGATTCCCGCCACAGCCTTTCGTCGCCTTGCCACTGTCAACCGATGTTTCACATCAGGCAGCCGCGATACAAAACTTTGGGCTTTTAAGGTGTTCGTTAGGCCTCTTCTGAAATCTAGTCCCCATCATTGCTGAAGGATATTGATCAGATTGAATCCGTACGACGACACTTCACAGAGCGTCTCAAAGGTTTGGGGGATTTGCCCTACTCTGCGCGCTTAACCACCCTCAACCTGGAATCATTCGAACTGCGCAGACTTAAGTCTGATCTCATCTTGACATACCGTATCATACATGGTATGCTGAGTACTGACCTCCCTTTTTTCTGACGTCCCGTCACATCCACACGCAGTCATTCTTTTAAGTCAATGCATCCAAAATTCAAATCGGAATCTCATAGAGCCTACTTTCCAGCGCGTGTTGTTCCGGCCTGGAACTCATTTTCGGACTTGGCCGTCACCAGCACTTCTGTGGCTCTTTTTAGACGACACTTAACCGCAGCGGTACTTCGGAATTTCGTAAAAAGATCTGAGCATCTTCCTCCGGCTATGTGAGGGAACACTCTACTCTCCTGGCACAATTTTTCTTGTTGTGGGACCACGATTCCTTAGCATAGGGTTGGTGTAAGTGGGCTCAGGCCCCTTCCTCCTCCTAATCACCCAATGGTGGTTAAAACATTACTTACTTACTAGAATCTTCACACTAGCTTTCGGACGGTGGGTCAGTCCCGGGAATCAATAGGAAAGGAGCCACGGTTTTGTTGTGGTATTGCGAACAAAAGCCGAACCACTGGACGAGAATCTTCAAGCAATCTTTCGGACGGTGGGTAAGTCCGGGGAACGGGAAAGGGGCCGTAGTGTCTTCATGGCTTTGCGAACGAAGGCAACCTGGAATCATTCGAACTGCGCAGACTTAAGTCTGATCTCATCTTGACATACCGTATCATACATGGTATGCTGAGTACTGACCTCCCTTTTTTCTGACGTCCCGTCACATCCACGCAGTCATTCTTTTAAGTCAATGCATCCAAAATTCAAATCGGAATCTCATAGAGCCTACTTTCCAGCGCGTGTTGTTCCGGCCTGGAACTCATTTTCGGACTTGGCCGTCACCAGCACTTCTGTGGCTCTTTTTAGACGACACTTAAACGCAGCGGTACTTCGGAATTTCGTAAAAAGATCTGAGCATCTTCCTCCGGCTATGTGAGGGAACACTCTACTCTCCTGGCACAATTTTTCTTGTTGTGGGACCACGATTCCTTAGCATAGGGTTGGTGTAAGTGGGCTCAAGGCCCCTTCCTCCTCCTAATCACCCAATGGTGGTTAAAACATTACTTACTTACTAGAATCTTCACACTAGCTTTCGGACGGTGGGTCAGTCCCGGGAATCAATAGGAAAGGAGCCACGGTTTTGTTGTGGTATTGCGAACAAAAGCCGGACCACTGGACGAGAATCTTCAAGCAATCTTTCGGACGGTGGGTAAGTCCGGGGAACGGGAAAGGGGCCGTAGTGTCTTCATGGCTTTGCGAACGAAGGCAGGACCATAGGAAGAGAATCTTCAAGCAAGCTTTCAGATGGTGGGTCAGTCCCGGGAATCAACGGGAAAGGATCCACGGTGTCTTCATGGCTTTGCGAACGAAGGCAGGACCATTGGAAGAGAATCTTCAAGCAAGCTTTCAGACGGTGGGTCAGTCCTGGGAATCAACGGGAAAGGAGCCATGGTGTCTTCGTAGTTTTGTGAACGAAAGCAGGTCCTTTGGAAGGGAATCTCCCAGCCAGCTTTCGGACGGTGGGTCAGTCCCGGGAATCGACGGGAAAGGAGGCACGGTGCGACGTCCCAAAGGAGAAGGAAGGAATTGAAGAAAGCGTTCATTACCTTGAGATAGAATGGTAGGTCGCGAAGGAAGCATTCTTGGAAAGTTGACAGATGAGGTAGTGTAAACGTTGTGGATCACGACGGCTTGATTCGGACAAGAGCATTGAACGCGGAGTCAGTTTGCGAGGAGGCACGAAGTCCGAGGCAAAGTATCATGTCGTTGTCCTGAAGAACGGCAGAGGGAACTTCGACTTTCTTTGAAATATGCAAAGCGGTGGCAAAATTCCGAAGGGCGGCAGTCTCGACGGAGCTGCGCGCGACAGCGGGTATGGGCAATTGCACGGGCGAGCTTGAAATGCCAGGCAGCAAAAGACGGCAGCCGGAAGAACAGGGAACCACAGGTAGCAGGAAGGTGGTTGAAAGAGCAGTAAATGATGGTTAGCTTCACATGAAGGTTGTAGAAAACTTCAATCGAGGGAGATCAGAAAAGGAGGAATTATCACAGGGTGACAACAGAACTGAGCGTCGTCGTGACAAGCCATGGCTGTGGAGGTTTCGCAGGTGACGAGGAATGGAGAAACATGAGCCGTGGGAGCATGATGCAGCTGAAAGCGGGAGCGAAAGATATGAAGGAGGTGATGGCCGACGAAAGACAGGGTTGGATGCCAGGATGGCGTTGTTCTGCCTTTTCCATATGCGGCGAGATGAGACGTTGACGGCATTGTTTTGAAGAGGTCAAGGGAGAGGAATGGAGGCGATTCTCTGATGACTCGGCAGAGGAGACGATACCCGTGCAAAAGAGAGTAAGCCTGCAGGGAAGAGAACAGTGGTTCGGCAGGAGGCGAGGGGTGAGGCCAGAAGCAGGGAGTGAAGAGTGACAGGCGATCGTGGCAAGACTGACTGTCGGCATTGTGTTCTTGAGTCAGTCTTGCATTATGAACTTGCGCAGGACCAATAAAAATTTCACTGGCTGGTCATGTAGAAGGAAGGTGCCGGGAAGAGGATTGGACGGACTGGATGGACTGGGAGGCGACAGTGAAAATAAGTTTCAGTAAGGGAATAGTGTTGATGCTGCAGCCAGGTTGCAGTCCGAAACCGCCGACAAGAAGGAGAGGATGGCAGCTAACGAAAGATGGGCCATGAGTCTAGGATGGTGTGCTTTCGGCGGGGAAAGAGAAGAAATGACGTCGATGAGGAGCCACAAGAAGAAGAATGAAATGAATTGAAGGGGTGAAGGGAAAAACGAAAGCGTGTCCACACCGTGGAGCGCTGGAGGAAAAAATATGCACGTTCCACTGCTACGGGAACTCTTGTCAGAGGGATGCGCAAGCACACTCGGATTGCCAAGCTGGCTGGATCTGCACAATCTAAAATCCTCTAGGAAAGGAATGCTAAAATTCACTGGCAACGTATATACGACCGGCATATACAAATATGATTTTAAGAATAAAGCCCAAACAAAATAAGTTAGGCTGTGCAGACTACACGTACCGTAACTGCTGCTCGACCAATTCTCACCAATCCTATACTTCCAAATTCCCATTCATTGACTTTGGCAGCCACTAACGTTCCAGTTATGGCACTTGCTCCAATACCTATTTGGTAAAGTCTTCTTCTACTTAACATAATCCGCATCGAGCTTTAAGCAAACAAAACAATAAATAAGCAAACATAGGCCTAATGACAATTGTAGTTTTCAATCACGAAGATATGTGGAATTGCATAATAAAAGTAACATGATTAAACAACAAAGTAGTCTACTATTCCCATGCACAGTGTGGGAAAAGAAAGGAGAAAAAAAAAGGAGGAAAAGGAAAGGTGAAAAAGAAAGAAGAAAAAAAATTAATTAAGTGAGATCAAGTAGTGCACTTTAGTAGCAGTGACACCAGAAAACACTGAAACTAGCTGAAAACTTTTTTACTTTTAGCTTGCTGAAACCAGTCAGGTTGTTAACCTTTAAGGACGGGTGCTCCCGAATGTGCCCGCTGTATAATCATTGTTTACAGCTCTTCTACAAGTCATATCAAAAACTTCTAGCCAATTACAGTAAAATTTAAACTGGGATATGAAAGCCAGATCATTAAGGATAAAAATGACGCAGGTTTCAACTGGGTGAGAAGCTGCGATTTTTTTTCTTCAAGTCATTTATAAGTTCTTAGCACGCACGCAGTCCTTAAAGGGTTAAGAGTACAAGCCAACAGAACATGGTTAAACTATCAGGAGGAGTAATAGACAAGACCTCTAAAACTATGACGACATGCTATGGAGTTTCTTACTGTCAACTGAAACTTATCCACTGCCGTTGGTAATTTAGGGCTTGATAAATCGGGAACAGTTCTAGATAAAGCCTTTGCAGCCTTTCATTCAGGAAGATTTGAAGCATCTTCCTATCCCACCTTTCAGGGCCATGAGAAGAAATCTTTTTCATCTTTTTTGATATTTTTTTTA
This sequence comes from Lithobius niger, assembly GCA_023313725.1. Classification (NCBI taxonomy): domain Eukaryota; kingdom Metazoa; phylum Arthropoda; class Chilopoda; order Lithobiomorpha; family Lithobiidae; genus Lithobius; species Lithobius niger. The sequence continues at coordinate 3,205 of JAHWFP010151611.1, read as the reverse complement.
CAGGGTGTAACAGAATGAATGGACCACAGTTCACCATTTCCTTGTAACATCTCCAATCTAAATGAACTATGGATGAGCTATAGAGTCGTTGGGGGGCTGTTTGCATCGGCCTTGAAATGTCCATTCTAGGTCACCACATTTTTAACTGTTTACCTGAGCATCCTGGAATATTTGTGTAAATTTGAAAGCTGTACGGAATCATTATTAAACAATACCACTGTAAAAAAACAGAACGAAAATCTGTTAATCTGCAAAAGTTACGGACAAAAGAAGTCAAAAAACTAAGGGCAGTGTGTCAGGCAGGGAAGCCTCTCAAAGAATCCACTGCCAGGCAGTGTAGCAAACTGGCAGTGAGTTGCTCGAGATGCTTTCCACCCTGATACGCTGCCTTTATTTTTAATTTGTCCATAACATTTGCAGTTATTAACTTAATTCCTTTCTGTCTTTTGGTATGTTTTTGTTTAATGATTCCCTAGCCTACTTCTTTTTATACATGACGCATGGGGGAAAAAACGTTAGAAACGTGATGACCTTGAACCGACATGTCAAGGTCCAAACTCAATCAAGCTCATCCAGGTTTCATTTCAATTGGAGACGTTTCACGGAAATTGTGTATCCTGATGCGCATGGGCCATTCAACTAATGACAATGCAGGAATTATAAACAAGTGCCATTTTTGTGATCGCTATTTGGGCTATGCTGTGCTGTTGACCATAATGGTGAAAACAATCTTTTGTTGAAGTGTTTCGTTCAAGATATACCAACCTAACCTGTATTACGACTAAAAATTGCCCGGGGGTGGCAGCAGATGCGGCCTAATAATTAACGAACCTAACACATAATTGTTTATCCATACCATTGGCACTGTAAATAGACGAAAGAACGAAATATTGGCTACCCTGGTGCGTCTTTGTTATGCACATTTAAAACTATATAAAGTGCTGAGATTTTCATGGGATGCGACAAATTGGAGAAGAGGAACTTTTTGTATTGAATTAGATTCCTCCTTTTAGCAAGGGCTCCTCAGTCATCAACCCATTTAATTATTTAGTCACCTTAGAAGATTACAGGTTTTTTTTAGGGATTTAACCATAAAGTCTGATTTACTCAACACACACACACACACCTTCTACAAATATTATTCTTGCAAAGTAAATTTGACTTTGATTAGTAATACTGGTCAATCAAACGTCTGCTACTGATAATGGGAAGTTCTTATCATGTCTGGTATTTTTACTTGTTACACTTGGCTATACTTACACGATAAACGTAGCAGATAACCTGCAGAGATGATCAAGGAACTATTTTCAAATAACCCCCGAATATTTTTCGCTGACACGAAGTGCTGATTTTACGACAAACTATTCTGCGAACACGCGTGTTTTCTGTTGTACAACTGCTGCGCGTAATTCTCTTTGAATTTACTTCCTGTAAATTACTCATGAACATACTTCCTAATGCCGGCTATGCCAATAAATTCAATAATCGCAGAATGGCTAGTGTGTAAAAATAAAATGAACGAAGCTAGGGTTTTGTATGGACGAAAATTAAAAATTCTTTGACTTGTAACAGTTTTCGTAATTTAATAAAATACGAAGCAATTCAATACCGAGACGCTAGACACTGAATGGTCACTGACATACACAAATGTCCTCCTGTGTCACTGAAACACACGCACTGTGGTACAGGTCAAAGGGTAAACAAAATCGAGCGACCGTCGGAAACTCTTTCCTCCAAGGTCGGAAATCATATTGGATGGTGCACTAACAGTCACAAACCTACACGGATTCGGCAATATTAACTTTTTTCGTGTAGAATCTGTTTTCATACAAGCTGGGAGAAAAAGATTTACCACCATAGCCGACTAGACAGTTTGTGTTCAATCTAGTTGTCTCTGGTATCACATTCTATCTCGTGGGTAAATGCATGCACAAATGAATAATTCATCAAATGTGTACTGTACAATTCAAATAATAATAACTGTATTCGAGTTTCCAGCCTGAGCTGACAAACAGAACGGGGAAGAGAAAAAAATGGTTATACAAATCATGCCGGTAAAATTTAGCCCTAAATTATTAACAACAAAAACCACAATGAAAGTTACACCCCCCCCCCCCTCATCAAGGATGAACTTGCAGCACATTCCCAAAGTCCCCCTCGCGCCAGCTCTTCCACCTCAATCTACCCTACATAATTTATTAACTCAATGTCCTCCTCCAGCCCACGGTCTAGCATGGGCGCCTTCGATGACTACCAATACAAACTCAACCATCTGGAGGCAGTTTGATACCGTTAACACATAGAATGGCCATGAGCAAACTACACTCTGCCTCCAGACTGAATGAGTTCGGTTGGGTTTGGCTTGGGGTTTACGAAGGCCCTGCTTGGCTAAACCTTACAATTTACAAAAACCCTTTTACATGGGAACTGACGACTGAGTTATCTGTCAATAAATTAAATTTAAGTGTAGTAAAGTTTGGAGGAACCATTGAGTTAATGGAGGGAACTAGCCAGATGTGTTCTATCTAGAAATCACTGCTAGACATCACTGCTGTGAGCAACACGTTGCGCGTCGCTCGTGGTGCGCGTGTTGTCCTAATCTTTCCTGGGTTGTTAGTCTTGAGGAAGTTTTAATCATGACGTTAGCCAAACGTATTGGCTCTCGAATAGTAGTTTATTCCCTTGCTACTTTTTTTGCGTCATGGGTTTCTCTGCTGGCTATTCTAAAGATGATTTGGTATGGACGAAGTTATTTTGATGTCAAGAAAAGAGACACTCCCCCTCTATGTTTGTTGGATCCCAAACTTGGAACTCATGCTTACATCCAGTTAAAGGTCAGTATTGGAGTGTTGACAGTTGACAGTGTGGCAACCTCGTTATCGGCAGTTGTTATAATTGGTAATGTTGGATTTGACTGTAGTTGTGGTTGATAATGTTATATCGACAGTAAACATGTAATTCACTGTGGGATCTTGACAGAAATAATAATAACAATTAATACTAACAAGAATTTATTAATTCTTTATTAATACATTCAACCAAGAGTCATTGGCACTCATTAGTTTAGGTTCCCAGATTTTCAAAAAAAAAATTTTTCGATAATTGTTATAGGCCCTATGGACCCTCTGAATTCTTGGTTTCCATGGCAATTATTAAATGATGCTTCAACTTAAAATAATAATACGTAGCCTAATGGCTATTTCCA
>JAHWFP010151559.1:0-11469 GCA_023313725.1 Lithobius niger | reverse complement strand
GTAGTCACATCAAAATCGTGGTCAAAAGGCCCTGGTCGGTGTTAATACCTACATTTTAAGCTATACAAATTGAAAATCGGTTCATTGGTTCGATCTCTCGGTGAGAGCAAAATTCTAGCCCATTTGGCTTTCCGTGTAAAGAATATTGTAGTTGCATTAAAATAGCCTGCGAAAGGCCCTAGGACTTGTCCATACCTACGTTTTAAGCTATAGAACTTGAAAAGCGGTTCAGTGGTTCGATCTCCAGGTCAGAGCAAAGAGTCCCAACAACAACAACAACAACAACAACAACAACAACAACAACAACAACAAATGGCCATGCTGTGGACGCCGAACGGTTCAATTGTTGTTATTAAAATTTGTAATGTGGTGAAATAGTTATGACACGACCCCAAATACAGAATTTCCTATGTAAATTTCTATGTAAATTTTGGTAAAACTATAGGAGTTCAAAGTTTGACGTTTAACATAGAAGTTCATGCTGAGGCTTACATAAGGACCGCTACCGCGGTCCTTGAACAGGTTCACATCATGGGCCCCAAGATATTGGCAACTGGTGTAACGATCTATGACTATGAAGCACAGTAATGAAGACAAGATTACTTTGTCTTATAAAATAGGCCTTCAATTCCTTTCGTAGCCTAGGGGTTACCACAGATGCCATTACAATACAATTATACTGTCCATAACTAATTAGGCCAATGTAACATCTTCCTATTAATGTCAGTAGGACACAAACTGCTATCCAGCCTGGAGTCAGTCGATTCGCAGTTCAGTTTGTCAAACTAAGTCCACAGGTCTACCATTGCGTAGGCCAGTGTCGTTACAACTCAGTGAGTCAATAAAAAAAAACAAAAGAGTGCTTACAAACATTTGCGTTCTTTCCCCACTCCAACCAAATACGGACCTCATAAAGAGGCTCGCAGTGCGAGAGTTCAGGGTTTACAGGCTGTCCGCCATTCTGACGAAGAGTCACTTACTGTCAAAGCTAAATTCCAGCCCAAGGCTCTTTTGGCTAACATATCTAATGAAACCTGATGGAACTATTCTTTTTCATGACAATGAAATTGCTACCGGACTAAACAACTTTTTCTCCTCTACTTTAAAGCATACTTCATTACACATACTTGTTGCCGTTTCTCTGGGCACGGTACATTTCAACTCTAATGATGTCAAGCATGCCCTCCGGCTCCTTAACATCATTGGCCCCAAGAACTTGACCTCTTACCTTGCAATCACACACCCCCCCCCCCCCCTTCATTATCATTGAAAATTCAATTTCATCTGTATTGTCTCTTGTTGTGGAAAGATGCAAACATCTGTCTTGTGCACAAGGCTTGTTCTCTTCATGTCGTCCATAATGAAGACAATTGGGAGGCATGATCACGTTAGGAAAATTAGAAGATTTCAGTGCAGAACAAATGTTCTGGCTAGTTCTTTTTTTCCGAAAACTGGAATGATTTAACAAGTGAAACGGTGCAAAATCAAAACTTTATTGCATGCAACAAACGTTTGGTTGCTCAGCATACTCCAATACAGTGCAGCCACTTTGATACATATTTGTATTGGAGTTGTTTGTTTTTATTTTAGATGTCGTTCTAATACCTTATAGTGCTACGACTAATTTAAATTAATTAATTAATTATAGACCTGTTAGTTTTACTCAGTGTTACTTTTTTAAGCATTTTATCCATGATGCTCTGCTGGATGCACGAAATTAATTTAATATAAACTTCACAACCTAACACGGTTTCCTCCCTGGTAGTTCTTACTAAACTAACTTGCTTAATAGCTAAACCAATACCTCACTCTTGGATGTCGAGATCCATTGCGTCTTTGTGGTTTTTGATTCTGTCTCTCACCGCAACCTTATCACTAGGGGGTATACTAGGGACTGGATCTCTCTAACATCTGGCATTCCTCGAAGTTCAGTGCTTGGCCCACTTCTTATCAACATTTACCTTCCAGACCTACCTTCCTCGATTAACTGCTTCAATTACAGCCACGCTGATCTTACTCACTTTTCTTAGTCCTACTTTACAGAATGACATCGACTCTCGCTAGCTGGTCCTTACTGAACTACCTTGAATTCTCCCAAAAGTTTTATTCACTTGGGACACAGTAACTCCTAGGCAATCACTGGTACTTATGAGAGTGTTTGTTTATTTCCCAATTATGTACGAATAACATACAGGTTTTATTTATATTATGAATCTTTATAAATATTGCAGGCTGCAGTTAAATAACCATGAGCCAGCAATAATTGCAGTGTTAATCTTTGTTTGGGCTTCCGTGTTGGGAAGTGGGTGGTATTGATAAATGCTTTTTTTTGCGTATTATTCTTCTCCAAAACCATTTTCCACGAAGAAGGACATGTTTTATATTCGTTGCTAAGGGTAAAATCACAAAAATCATAAGGACATGTTCGTCCAGGTTCGTCCAGGTTCAGGGTCAGGAACTGTAAATCGACGCCGTCAGGTCAGTTATGTCAACACACGGTAAGGTGAGTGTGTAACAAGAGCCTAACTGCTTACCTAAACCGTACGACCAAAGTTGTTCATCGTTACGCCTAATTTAGTCAAAACAATGAACTGTTATGACCCATAAACCTGTAACCCACGTTGTGTAACGATTCGCTATTGTACTTCAAAGAATTCAACATTTGAGAATCCAGCAGCCTGTTCAAGTTTGTTTTATATAATAATTAATTAACGCACACCGTCGTCAATTTATCATAAATGAACCTAATTTTACAGTATATCAGATAAACTATAATTAATAAACAATGACACCAAACACTTAGCTGCATGAGCAGGCGGAAGCCTGGTCGTTCAGATTTACTGCCGGTAAATCTGTTCCTCCTACGGCCTGGATTAGCGGAGTACGAACTGGCATGAGCTGTGATGCACCCGTGAGAGCTGTAAGGACGTAACTGTCCCTCCTACCTTAATGGGGATGCTTTTATACGAATCTTTATCTATTCAATTAACCATTATGGCCATCAAACCTTATTGTTTGTTACAGTGGCGTAACTAGGGTTTTGTACTGAAGGGGCAACACTAGGCATTTAGCCAAATACTGTGGAGGGAGATCCGAATACGAGCCCTGGAAGCATTTTTGTTATTTTCCGGCATTTTCTGGCCTTGTAAAGTGCCGTTGGAAACATTTTTATAAAACCAGCTTTGCTGATGCATTATACGTAAAAAAAAATTGTAATGTGAATCTTTCAGTTTTTCATACTAGATACTTATTTTTTAAACACTGATACTTTGTTGGGAATTTTAAGCAAAATATGGAATTTGTAATTCTTACTGTTTTATTTTTATTGATTTTCGTATTTCTTCATTTGTTACCTGGTTACTTTAGTAATTTAAAGGAGAAACAGTAGAAGTATTAATTAGCTAAGATGAAAGTTGCGTCTTTGACCTCAAAATGCAGCTATCTGACGGTAAATAATTTTTCAGCTATGGAAAAAGTGACTTGGCCAATTTGCCAAATAAGCTTTCAAAATCTCACAGAGGAGGCGAATTGCCCCTCTGCCCCCCCCCCCCCCCACTAGTTTGTTACCAAGAATTCTTTTGTTGTATGCTCCCTTCTATCTATTTGGGTTATCTTGATTGGCTGTCACTTTATCTATTGTAGTGACCGGAAGTTTCTTTCCACCTGGCTGGTTTTGTTCTAAAGAGTTACCTTTGATTCAGGATTAGCTAACAGATGTGACCAGGCGAGAGCAATGCCTAATTGTGAACCATCTCAGGGAGGTGGTTTGCTGGGGCGGAGGTTTGAGCATGCACGACGTAACACTTTTGACGAAACAGATTCATCGCTGACGATGTTGACGTCAATCAAGCTGCATCAACACGGATATTAGCAGGGAATGAGCCAAACTATCACCAACTGTGGTGCGTTTGGTACGCTCTGTTTGGTCTTTAGGAAGGTACCGATTATATGTCGGTTTGCTTGATTTTAGGTGAACAGGCATAAATAAAATTGCAGAAAATTTATTTGGGACTATATTCCATGTACTTGTAGCAAATCATTCGCCCATCAGGGGGTACTGTTTCTACATAATCTTACCACGTCACAAAATAATTTTAACCTTCAGTATGTTGTTCCATTTGAGATGAAGCGGAAGAGTATCATACGGATGGGTGGAGGTACATGGAGGTACAGGTCGATAGCGATGGTAAAATCGTTCTGTTGAAGCGCTTCTCATATGGTGTCAATCGTCCCCATCTTGAGTGTTCCTTCATTAGAAACTGGTTAGTTTCCTTAGGTTAAGTATCGACCTGGTTCCCATGCGTTTTTTCGGGATAACCCGCATCAGACTCCAGAATTCCTTGGCATCTTACGGTGATGGTGATGGCTTCCTTTTCCTGAAGTTTGACCACCTCTGCTTGAAGGGCTGAATCCGGCAAACTCTGCTCAGGCCATGGCAGCAGGTGGAGTGCAAGGGCATCTATGGACATGAAAGGCGGCTGATACCCCGATTTGATCCAATCCACCACGAAACTGTCTTCTGTTATTTCTTCCAGGCATCGATATGCAGCGCCATCCTTCCCCCACCTGCCGGTGAATGGGTTTAAGCCTCCGATGGTTTTCAGTTTTGTGGGTAAGGGTGTCTACATCTTCCACGAAGGAGATCCTACCATGCTGCTTCCCTTCCTCTTTCCTGGGAAGGGTGGAGGGCAAAGGGTCCCTGGGTCTGTCGTACGAAGGCTGTCTCTGCACGTTCCTTAGAAGTCGCTGCTGACACTGGAGTACGGTGCTCTGCGTTGAAATTTCCTGTGCGGTTGGCTGTATGTGCACGCTTTCCGTTTGGTGAGTTACCTGGTTGGTTCGTTGTTCCCGCAGGCTTCATCTTGTAGCAGAGTTCCAGGGCCAGCTCTAGCAGTTTCCCGTTGACGAGTTCCATAGATCCGTGGACAGGTAACAGGCATGGCTGACTGTCAATGTCGACTGAGATGTTAGCCGCAGATTCGAGGACAGCATATCTTCTCCTGAAGATAGTGTCAAGCAATAGGCGGGACAGCCAGTTGGAGCTGTCTTTATAGAATAATGAAGCCCTCTTCAAGATGTATATGCGTTCTCGGACTGTTTGATTCTAAGCTCTGGTTTCTCCTTGACTAGGTGTTTAAGTGCGGCAGTTGAGGCGGCGTAGGCACGTTCTGTATGAGAACTCGCTCTCAATGATCCCACTGGGGAGGAGGCTTTGTCATCCTCGAACTGGTGCATTGGTGTAATGATAGTAGCTGGCGCCTTGATGGTGGAATCCAGTTCCATTGGTTACCTCTCTGTGTATTATTCCGCTTCAGGAAACATCCGTATTGTTTCTTTGATGGGGCGCCATTGTCGACTGACTTAAAGACAAATTTCTTAGGGTCATGCGGTGGAAGCAGGCGGGAAATAGAAATTGGCATCTCTTGTCTCCTTGTTTAACAGCTGATGGAACGCTACGGCCGATTGCGGAAAGTGTACTGGTGGTGGTTTGTAATTGCTTAAGTATCCATTGGTGGTTCGTCCGGTTTCTCTGGTACTGGCATGGACCTTTTGCAGAACCAAGTGGCTTGCAGATGCTTATAAGTCATCTCGGCAAACATTTTCCAATGAATGAAACCAGGTTCATCCCCCAATGGGTCATCGTTGTCCATGTCCGCAGGCGGCTTCTCTTGGTACTTCTCGTCGCCCTCTCCGTCTTCCTCGTAATCCCCGTAGTTGGAAAAGATTTCCTCCTCTCTGAACTCAACTCTCTTCTGCACGGCCGATGTGTTGATCACTTAATCATACAGTACCTTTCTAAAGTACCGAACAGAGCGAACAGAACGCACCACTGTTAGAGACAGTTTGGCTCCAAATTTGACGTCGAACGTGTGCAGTGATGTTGCGTCAGTCGTTTAGTACCTTACGAAACTGCAATCACAGCTCAGCAAAATTAACAATCTCAACAGAGCACTCATTACGTCATAACTTTAAGGTGACCAGACGTGGCTAATTGATTGGACCAGGCTAGGCTAATGGATGTACCAGGCGCAAGCAATGCCAAATTGCAAAACATCTCGAAAACATCTCGAGGAGGTGGTTTCGAGTGGTTGCCGGTGGTGGAGCTTATGAGCATGCGTGAGGTACGGAAACAGATTCATCGCTGACGTTGGTTGGCGTAAGCAAGCTACATCAACACGGTTATACTAGGGAATGAACTGAACTGTCACCAACAGTGGTGCGTTTGGTTCGTTCTGTTCGGTGCTTTAGAAAGGTACTGCTTGTGACGTTTGCATGCAGGATAGTACGTTTTGCCCAAGCAATCTGGTGATTCTGTGGGATCCGGCGACGTGGCCTCCAACGTGCGATCCAGCGACGTTAAGCCATCCCACTGCGTTGCTGCGGTCCAGCAAACTGGCGACGCTTGAGACAAGTCCAGTAAAGACCTCATGGCCTCCATCGAAGAGCTGCATGCAGTTGTCCGTCTGATCTAATGCCCCCTTTGATTTGTCGTCATATGACACAGACATGGTTCTAAGCTCCTGCCCCAATCTGCTTTTCCCTTTTATCGGATGAGAATGGGGCATGTGACACTTTGGACCTCCCTTCCCCCTTTTCTGCTTTGGGTGAGTCTGCCTTAGTTCTGCGGTTGACTCCGGCTTCTTGATTATCCATTTGACCAACGCTAGGTACTACGTTCTTAACTGGTTCCGTCATTTAGGACTTCGAACGCTCCTCTCCAGTCATCAACCTTTTGTTTGTATGGTCGTGTCGCCCTTGTCGCCTCCGCTCCTTGTCATGCCCAGCCTTAACACCTGTCGTCTCTCCTCGCGACGATTTTGCAGCGGAGTTAAAGCTAGCCAGACCCAATGAATACGAGGATTTTTTATTTTCTCGTTTTGTACCGTCATTTTTGGACTTGGCGCCATTGTCTTTCACACTAATGGCTGGAGTAGGGCCAGACTCTTTCTTATGAAAATCTGCTACCATGACACCATTCACACTGTCTCTCTGGGGCACACTCGGCAAAATGAAAATTGGTGCAGACTCAATACAAAACACATTATCTGCAATCTGCTCGTAACATGACCCTTTTGGGCCTAAGCGACGATATATCATAGTCACAATTCCGCTACAAAAAAGCTCAAATGACGATATATCGTTCGCTCGCTTCTACGCCCTGTTAAAAAAAAACCAATCATATTGCGTACATCAGAGGCGTCACTCCGAATGAATTAGGTATTTTGGAACATATATTTTCAGTTTCTTCCATTAATTTAACTCAATATCATCTTTTTATTACCTTAAGTTGGTGTTACTGTTGGCATCGTTGCCAAAATAGACGTAAAATTGCGTTGTTTGCTGAAAATAGCCCTTGGTTTAAACGATCATATCTCCGGAACAATACAACGCACAGCCGCCATCTTGGTCGCGATTGAGAGAGGGAAATCCCAATTTTCTGCCCCGCGAAAAATGACGTCATCAACACCAACGTCACTACCTGTATTCCTTGAACGAAATGAGCAGTTCCAAAGGCCCTTGTTCAAATGCTTTGGCATTGTGAGCTATCGCAAGTGCTAATTGGTTCGTTCACGGCACGTGACCCTTCAGCCGTTCACTAGTAACGTTACGCGAAGCGAGTCAAGATCGCATCCATTGGCGCTAGCAGGAGCACGTCGCATGGCACGCAGCCGCTAACAATAGCTATCCTACGCGAGTTGATAGTGGGCTTTCGACAATCGCGAATATTGAAAGAATTAAGCAACTTTTAACTATTTGTACGGTAATAAAACATAAAATAATGATTTCGGAAGTAATAACAGACATTGTGGCCGAAGAATATCGAGTGGATGTTATCATTCCGAGTACTGTAAGTTGGAACTTTCGTTAGCGCTGTTTACGTTGTCGAACATCAGGATTTTTTTAATAGTGAAAATGTAGGATGATGGTCTAAATTATATTTCTGGTCAATAATTTACAGTATAATTATTACAATTGCGAATTTTTATACTCCTAGACCGCATAGTTTTTTTTTTACAATTTATTTTCTTGAGGTATGCAACTTGTTTATTGCAGCCATGTTGCGACCATAGGTTTTCTCGCTCGAGAATTGAGAAAATGGCATCGGGCTAAAAGGGTTAAACTCGGCGTAATGTTATCAAGGGGCTCTGTGACCGGAGAACATAAAGCACTTTGGGTAATGTGCTTTATGTTTTCCGCCCCCCCCCCCCTAAATGCCTACGACACCTATCCTTTGCTGCAGGGTAGACCAGTGATAGAGGAAAGAATATTACGTTAAAAAGTGTCTAATTGTATGTTAATCCGATTGCTTAAATTACTCCCTCACAGCTTTACAATGTCAACTTCCATCTTATCTGCACGGACATTTAACAACATAGCAGTAGATTCACTGGCCACAATGACAATAGCCCCTAACAATCTTAAACCCTTTAAAGTCCGGCAACGTTGTGCCTAGCGACTGTATTGCCCCAACTACCAAAATCACCAAAAATATCTGGCGTATCCATACCAGGTCCTCGCTTTAAACGCTCGTCCACGTTTTAATGTCCAGTAGCCATTTCGGCTGCACGTTTAGCTTCCCTTTGCGCCTCCGAGCAGCACCACGACACTTAACAGAATCTTTGTCATTCAACACACACAAATTACAAGTTTTATTTACGAAGTCACAACTTCTCTCCTACATAATGGGTGAAGATCCTGTGGGGTCTTTTGGCAAGTGCAGGCTGGATAATTCTTAAGATTCCAATTCATTTCGAATCCTACCTTCCTCCTCAGCCTGTGAGAGTGACGAGCTCACAAAGAAACATCACGCTCACACAGTTGGCCTTCCCATACTTCTGCACTGCATCTGTGCACCAGCAGGTGGTGCAAGAGAGAGTTCCGGCAACACGGCCGACCCGACTGTAGCACGTTCTCATGTAAATGTCATGTAAATGTCATTTACACAAATTTCTACGAAGTTTCATGACTCGTGCTTTGTTGAGGAGGTTAAGATAGACGTAGACTGGATTGCCCTCACAAAAGAGATGTCGTCCGAACAGCAATAACGAATTCTGGAAACGAAAAAAGTCAATGACGGTAACTGATCTAAAAATTACGGCCGGCAAACACAAATCTGAACCGCATGGTAAAACGAGGAAGGCAGTTTTTTCGACAATCCAAGCAATACCACGGTGAGATCTAGCCATGCTAGAGTTTGGCGGGATGAATTTACCATCAAGAAACAAAATTCAAGTGCCGATGGAACATTTAATCCAAAATTGCGAGAATTTTAAAGCATTAAAAGTGGCATTGCAAAGGCCAGCACAATCAAAACCACGAGCGAGGATCCAAACGAAAATAATGCAATCGAGACGAATGCGAAATGTTTCAAACCATAAACTGAAAGATTAAGCAACAATTTAGTGGAGGGACTATTTGACGCAGAGGGTTACACATTCCTAGTGTATTAATACAATCCAAACGATGCACACACGCCAAATAACAGTGTACGAACACAAAGCATGTGAGCTCAGCTTAGCTTTTGACGCGCTCCCAGCCAAAGCCATGATCCCAGATGGACAGGGAGAATTTTGCTAGGTGCATCCCATCGGAAATTCCTAGGTTCTTTACATGCCACAATTGACATCTCTTCCCAAAAATGCCAGTGGTGGCTGGGGCCAAACCCGAACCGGGACCTCTGGCACAGGGGACGGTCATGCTAACCATCGGACCACCTTGCCCCCATGAACTCCAAAGCATGTGTGCACTTGATATCCGGCTGCATGAAACGAACCCACCATTGCATGTAAGGGGGTGCACTACTTTCAGTGCAAGGAGCAAAAAACGCCATCTCGAAAACCGTTAATTTTAACGATTTAATTTCAGATTTAAAACACCATGAACTCCAGTGTTAACATCAAAAACACGGACAATTCAATAGCCTATGTAGTTAACTTGTATGGATAACCAGTTTCAAGTCCAGACACGTTAGCAAACACGTATCTAAATCGATTGTTAAGGGAATTGTAGCACGCCACTAATGAGCACGCCCATCTTCACTGGCATTATTCACTGCTAGATGGCAGTGCCGGACGTGGCAATCACACATTGTCACCACCTGTTGAAACTGATCAACAGTGTGAATTATGGAAATTAAAAGCACAACATTTTCAAGCACAAGGGGAACATATAAAAGAAATGATGATTCTACCAGAGAACTTGTGCTCGCAGCAGAATCAAAGTTCTCCGAGTAGAATCCGACGAAACTGTGTTACTTATGGGATGTTCCTTTTGCTTTCAGCATTTGCATAAAATTTGCCTTTTGCGTGACTTCCGGTCGCATCACTCCCCGCTTCCTTGCGCTTCTACCCCACTGTCTTTTGCGGTTGGCCTGACCCACCCGCGCCAGAGGAGGCGGATGGACAGTAAACATAACACAGTTTCGACAGATTCTACTCGGAGAACTTCGATTCTCCTGTGAGAACAAGTTCTCTTGTAGAATCATCATTTCTTCTTCCTACAATCCTCCTCACTGTGTTACTTAAAGGATAGATTCATAAATGTGGGTGGCGCCAGCCAACCCACCTGCAGTTACAACAGGCCATTGGACCACATCCCTATTCGGCCCTCGTCAAGACAGCTGCAGCCTCCACCCTTCGGCGAGGCCCAAATAAGTCATAAGAGTCCACCGCCGTAGATGAAAATAGGATCCCCAGATGGACCGTCACCCGGAAGAGCCCCCACTTGGATACACCTGATGGCAGGGCTGCTTGTCAACTACGTATCGACACACCCCAGCTATTCCGAAAAACTCTGGCTGCCCAGAGTATAACCAGGAGCACCCAGGTGGGAAAGGATGAAGCCACCTACTCCCCTAGCCAACCAGCATGCGTGCCCCAGGCCAGGTGGACGTCGATCAACTCTCCGTGGGGTGGAGGGCCCTGATCACAATCTACCAATAGCCTTGCTACACTAGAAAACCACACCACTAAACGCAATGCACCTGGGAAGCACCTGCAACAGCACTCCAGGTACTAGCGACGCGTAAACATGTATCCACAACGGAAAACACCGCTCTTAACAATGATTCCAATTGGCATTGCAACGTACGATACCTATACCCAGGCTCACTCCCAAATCACACCGATCAAACCCAGCTGCTCTCCACTAGCATCAGAAACTATCAGTCATCAAAGCTTTAAATTATCCTAAATACCTGCACTGTCGCATGTAGCCCCAATACATCTGCCTCATACTTCTGGAGCAAGACCAGAGTCACTTACCGCCGAATGGTCAACAGTCCCAACCATTCTCAACAGTAGGAGACGTACAGTCATCATTTTCATAACTGTCCATACAATCACACCCACATCGCAGGCCGCTACTTACTCCTCCCAGAAAACATTGCCATAGGCCTACCCCCAAATACTATACAAATGCTCTTGCCAGGAACCAAATTAAAAAGAAAAACATTTAAATCTCGATCAA
>JAHWFP010151529.1:0-11680 GCA_023313725.1 Lithobius niger | reverse complement strand
ACAGTCCGTAATTTCGTTTTGAAAGAAAGTAACGAGGTTGCTGTCACCAACTCGCCAGGTAGATCATTCCACACCTTGAACCCTGTTAGCAAAAAAGTGCTTCCAGCAGTCAGTGTGGAATGCTCCAGCAACAAGTGTTAGAAAATGACTAATTATTACTGACTAGACTGATTACTACTTGACTGATTATTATAGTACAATAATTTACTTAGAAATGAAATCGCATCGTGTAGAGTGCTAAACTAAACAGAAATCAGCAATCGTGCCTGTGAAATAGCTAGCTACCCATTTGCTAACATAGAAAACTTGGCTACATTTCTCCTGAACTGCTAAAGCTTGCAAGCAATTCTATGAAAGTAAAATTCGCTCATATCTTTTGCTTTAAAGTTAATTTTTTTTAATAATCCTTAATTTAATTTAATTTATTTAGGCTGCACAGCATGCATTGTAACTGTTCTGATTTCGAACATTATTTTTGAATATTCGTTTGGATTTTAATAAACGTATGGTTTAACACAGTTTAAAGAAACATGGAGAAACTATAGTACATTTCAACTTCGATGCTAAAATAAATGCTACAAAATTTACACATATTTAAGTAGTATAACTGTTTATTGTAAGTCAAGGAGAGAGAAGATTTGGCAAAGAGGATTTGGTATAGTTCACAAATTACACTTTTTACAAATAAAGGAAAGTTC
This sequence comes from Lithobius niger, assembly GCA_023313725.1. Classification (NCBI taxonomy): domain Eukaryota; kingdom Metazoa; phylum Arthropoda; class Chilopoda; order Lithobiomorpha; family Lithobiidae; genus Lithobius; species Lithobius niger. The sequence goes on along the minus strand of JAHWFP010151529.1, from coordinate 10,982 downwards.
GATTAACTGCAGTATCTGTAACATAGAAAAATACAACATACAACACACGACACGTCAAGAATGGACCTTCGAGAGTATTATTTAGCTTTGCAAACGTAGTGATTTTAAATATTTTATGACTTAGATATTAAATCTGTTTCAACATCAACTACACATTCTTAAAAATTATGAAGAAAGGTATTCATCATTGAGAATTACTTTATCATACAAAATATCACTAATAACATGGTAATAATCAAACTTTTGTTTGATGAAATAAGCAATTAAACCCCATGATGGCAACAAACAAAATGACTAGATTGCTACTAGATACAACAAGCATGGATTTTTTTTGGATTGATATTTAGAATGGCAAAAGCTATATTAATTACCATAGAATTGTCTTACGGCTTGGACTAATAAAACCTCATTGTTAGCTATACATTTTTTTTTAAATTCTGAAGAAAGGTTAACTAATGCTAATTTATACAATAGGAACTATCTAGGGCAGCAAAACGCATAACATCAAATTTTTGGATTTCTTTTATAGATGTACGTGAAAATACGATTAAAACCGAAGCTTGCAACACACATAACTACAAATACATAAGCACTTGGTTTTTGAAGTGTATTTGGAAGGCAAATGCTACTAATTACGTATTTCATTAAAAGAGCCTCGCAAGTTACTCTTCATTGTTGGCTACACATTTAAAAAATGTAACATAGATACGCTAAACAGTAATTAATACACCAATAAATATATATTTACGTAAACACGCGTATTGAGCAATATAACACAATACTAAATATTGGATATTCAAACCACATGTGTACTAGAATATTTTCAGAATATAATAAGAAGAGCATTTTTCGCATTTAACAAATTGATTTGAAACTTAGGTAATTACCACCAAAAGGAATTCTTTAAATGCCAACAGGAGGTTGGTCATAATCTTCATCTGGTCGAGATTTGCGTCTATTTGGAGCAAATCCAGATTGGTTAGTTGCTGGCAACACAAACATGGTCTCCTGCATTCCTTGCCCAGCACTGTAAATACAATAAGATAATACCTTATAAGCAGAGTGGTGAGCACGGTATAAATACGAAGTAGAAGAATGGTGCTTACAATTATGCATAGGGTTAACGATGATAGCCTATAAAACTTACAACTTCCATATGAATATAATTCAGCCTGTAAGAGGCTGAAGGAGTGACTAGCTGCAGCTGGATTTTAGCACCTGCCACTAACCATATAAGTTTAATCAACTGTTCTACTGTGAGCAGGATCGTGTAATAGCTAAATGTCTGTTGACGTACCATAGCATAGGGCTTAACAAATTGCATGAAAGTTGAGGCTTAAAGTGTTAAGAAGGATCTAGAATTTATATGCACTAACCATATGCTAAACAGCCTTGCAGCTAAAAATAAAAACATCATGTATAACCCACTTAGTTTTTATTTTTAGCTGCAAGGCTGTTTATCATCGACTACTTTTGCTGTGTGCGGTGCGCTGCATAGTCCAGTACCATCTATTTTAGACTAACCCGTTGCCTTTTTGTTGGGGGTTCCATTACTATGATGAATGCAATCCCACTCATAGTAGAACAGTTTGTTCAATTTTACTGTGTACTAATCATCACAGTAAAGGATTTTATCATTGTAGTAGACTGTTTATCATTGACTACTATTGCTATTTGCAGTCCACTATAGTTTTTAGGAACCCGTTGTCATTTTTGGTAAGGTTTTATGACTATGAAGTACATTTTGCTATTACACTATCCTGCTCACAGTAGAACAGTTTGTTAAACTTTAAAATACATATCTTTCACAACAATAGAGCTTCTTGAAACGATGAGCAATGCCTATTTTTGGCCCATCCTCAACGAAGGTTAGACTGTGATGCAAGGGCCTTTATTTTGTTCTCTGTGTTTTAGCTAAATACGAGACTCTGTTACATCAGTGATTTGTATGGCACTCTTGGCTGTATGAAGAAAAACCTATGGAACAAATGGGGAGTTCTAATGTGTTTTAATGGGTTGAATGTTTTCCTTTTGACTCTTTTAATGATCAAAGTGAAGCGTTGAAATATGACTCTATAATAGGAAGACCGAATTTGTAAACAGTGAACCCCCTGACTGTTGTATCATAATTAATGCATCACTGCATTGCAAGCATTTCAATACCGCTGGAGGTCTTATTTTTATGTGATCACTTCAAATAGAATGCAGTTTCATCTAAAGTTGTGTAAGATAGCATGGACGAGACATGATTTTTGCACGTTTTTGGTAAAAAATAGGTTACGATTTGAAAAATTCAACTTTTGGACTAAGACCCCTGGTGGAGTGGGAGGTACGAGGAAAACACAGTTGCCATTTAGCTAAACTTAGAGGATTTTTTTGCAGCTAATGATGTTCGGTCGTTTCTCTGCTGCAAAATCCTGACATGAATGCCTTTTACACTCTGAGCACATTGAAAATCCCATGGGTACTTTTAATATAGTATAAAATTTAAAGACTAAAACGTACTCAAATGAATTAAAGCTCAGTTCATGTTAAATGGGCCATGCTTGGAAATAAGTGTTGTAAGTTAATCCAGTCTTTTATTTTTCTGTTATTAAAATTTACAAAGATCATTGGTATTCAATTCTTGAATGTACGACATTTTTAATAAGACGTTAAAAACCAGATGGTGCGGGAAAAGGAAAAAGTATAGAATTATAAACCTACTCGTATTATTTTGGTGCTCGCTACTTTATCAGAACGCGTAAAGTTCACGGTCCTCACAACCATGGGCAAATAAATCGAAAATCTGTTTAGTAGGCTACATTTTTATTTGCATTCTGCTTAGTTCATTAAATTTCCCTAAAAAGTCGGTTGGTAGCATTAGTGGAATTGGAAAACCTATAATTTTAAACTCTGTGCATTCATCAAAACGACATGTCCTTCTCTTACCAGTTCGATGACTGCTGGACACATTCATTCTGCATCTGTGGTGCACCAGCTGTAATAAATGTACAGGAATTGTGAACAGGAATTAACCAATAATGAATTGCAATAAATTTAGAAGTCAAACCGGCTTCTTGAATATCGTGAAAAGATAAAGTCAAAATCACAGTGTTATAATCAAATATGTTTTCAAAATGCGTGAACGAATAGGAAAATTTTAGCATTCAGGCACTTTCCATGCCCTTAGAATTAAGTTGCCAGCTTATTCAAAAAATGTGTTTTATACCCATTGCTGTTGGATGTCCTGGACGACGGCCCAAGGTTCCTTGCCAAAATTGTGGGTTCATAGACGGATCAATAAAAGCAGCATTGTTAGAGTTTTGGACGAAACAATCCGGGAGGCGGGCTTCAGCATATGGGCAAGGATCTATAACAAAAAAAATGATTTAGGAGTTTTGCTAATCGCTATGACTGCCAAAAAGGCAATTGTTTTGTGAATACGGAAGTAATTTATTTATTCTTAAAAATATTCCCTAAATTATTTCTTATTAAATCACTCTAAATGAGTTGTTTACCCTTGCTTCCACGATGGCTCATTGTAGGATACTGTGAAGAATGTCCTTGAGGTCCATGATGCATCGTTCTGGGCCAAGTATTAAAAGTGGTCACAGAATCTACGAAAATCAAATACGAAAACTTACCAATAATTCTGTGAAGTAAACTAGCGGTAGTTATTGAATGGAAGAAATACTTACCAGAAGGTGATCCCATGCTTCCACCCTTTCTTTTCACACACACACAGATAATAACTGAGGCAATGATTACAACAATGAGCAAAGCAACCGCGGGAATAAAAATATAGGGATCAAGATAAAACAAATATACGGTCTCTGGAGTTTCTTCAATTCTAATTTCAGGTGGAGGAATAGTACCTTAAAATATAAATTCATTAAAACAAATTCATTGGTATGTGTTTCATGCTTATTTCCTCACTACGGTTAACTAACATAAGATGCTGTTTTGAATTTACCTCCGCCTGGTGAATGAGTTGCAAAATTATATTCTGCCAAATGGCGTTTGCCATTAGTAATGGCAGTAAGACGAAGAGAGTACCATGTAGCAGGGGACAATCCGGGAATAACGAGTTTCCGTTGGGTTGGTCTAAGGCTGTCGCTAACTACTATCCATTCAGGATCTTGTAATTTCTTGTATTCAACTTGATAATTGTTTATGGGACAGCCACCAGACGGAAATGCTTCCAAGTGAACTGTGACGAATGTTGATCCTTCACGTATTAGGGAATCTTTGGATGGTGGAGTCATATCTGTCAAAAATACCGAATTTTAGTACGCCATTAATTCTGCGTATTCGTATCATAGTTACTACAGCACTCTCAGCATGAATTATGAACTAGGAAGTTAAACTGCTGGCTGAAACATTCAACTTATGTAGAAAGATGTACCTTGTTGGCAAATTGCATAACAACCCAGGTTTTTGTTTGGAGCGATTAAACAAAATCTCAACAACTTAAGTTTCTTGTTAAGTTTTATTCACAGGAAACTTTAGTATAAAGCACAACCAAAATAGGAAATTAACTGTTTATAAACGGATTGCTGGCAGTCCAAATTTCCTAACTGGTAACCCCATGTTCTTTCGTCAAGAGTACTCTTTATAAACGGCACAATCCTAGCTATCAGAAAAAGGGGAAAACTTCATTGATAATTTTGTACATACTCTTTAAAGTTTTGACAGCTATCCTAGTATCCATCATAGCAGCCACATCACTGCATATCAAATGTAAAAAAAAATTCAAATTTTCTTTAACTAGAATTACCTGCTCATCATAAACCGTAAGAGTTACCCTACGATCAGCCATTCTAAAATCAGTGGTCAACCAGGCAAAATTAACTCCCAACTATGCTCAAAAGTCGTATATATGTTGCCTAACTTAAATACCACATTGTTACCCTTTAATGCAACAATCCTTCTTGCACACCACCGATTCTGTGTGTACTGTGTGTACTTCTCCTTTTTTGCAGATGATCTTAAAATTTATCGCACTGTTCAATCTGTCGCTGATCACCTTCAGCTGCGGCTTGCTGTTGTTCAGTGGGCCTGTGACAATTGTATGTCTTTCAATATTTCAAAAACGGTTGTTCTTCATGTAGAATTTAACAATAACCATTTCCCTTATAGCCTACTCTAAACGATTTTGCCATTCTCTTTGCCGATATTGCCGATCTATTTTCGTCAGAAGAGAATGTGACAGATATTGATGTACTAGTTGATACCAAGCTAAAATTTCACTTATAGTTCACTGGTGCAGCAAAAAAGTCTATCACCACTGCCAACTTTGTTTTTAAAGCATTTACTTTCCTAAATAATTTTCTTTTTGCCTCCCTTTACAAGATATTCATTAGTCTTTACCTGAACTACTCCATCCATGCTTGGAGACCACATTGCAAAAAAAATCTATCAACATTCTTGAAAAACACCCCGAGAAAAATCATAAAATGGGCGCCCTGTACTACATTAGAAACCTTATGAGAAATGTCTGGGTATCCTCAAAATTACAAGTTTACCCGATTGTCTTGATACAGGTGATGCGTTCATGTATTTTAAAAGCCACTAAGGCATTCCTTCAATCTATTTCGTTGAGTTGTGGCAGTACCACTGCTCTCGCGGTCATTGCTTTAAACTATTCTATTATAACTTCCGCACTGGAGCCAGAAAATATTTTTTCTCCAACAGGGTAGTCCATTCATGGAATCAGCTGTCTAATGAAATCGTCTCTTCCACCTCCAACACCCAATTCAAAATGCTTTATGACGCGTTTCTTTCTACCCATTAATTTTTTTTGTCATTTTCCCCTTCTTGGGCATTATGAGCTTTACTCTTACCATCACTTCTATATCATTATTATTATTGTTACTACACAACTAGTGAGTGTCCTGAAATATGAAAATTGCCTCACGAAAACAGTATACGTGGTAAAACACACTGAAAATATTTTTAAGTAAGAAAATCATATAGAGAATCTGATTCCAACATAAGCCCTTCAAAACCTTTCAAAATAGATTTACCAATATTTTCCATCCACATCAGGACTGCTGATTGTTATACAAAACTACAAGTTCTAAGAAGTTTCTGTTGTTAATATCTTTTGACGTACCTGATCCTTCAGTAGATACAGTTACCACATCGCATGGTGCCCCAGTTCCAATATTATTGAAAGCTTCCAGATACATTTGATAACTAGCACCACAGGCCAGATTATCAAGAGTGTGAGAATGGTAATCCGGTCGTAATTCTTTAGTTTCCCAAGGGCCATTGTCAGGTCGGTAATAAAGTATATAACCTAATGAACAAAGAAACACGCTATATATACAAGCTGAGCACGTATCTTCTTAAGAATACAGCAAGATGTTTTGTAACAACGAAAGACATTGGTTGAAATTTCCTACCTCTGACTTTTTCGCCTCCGTCAGGTCCAGGCTTCCATTGCAGTTCTATTGACGTTCTACCCTTAGACACTATTTCGAGGAAAGGTGCTGCTGGTGGCACTATATTATCCAATCACAGAATTTAATAGCCACTCTTTTTAACGCAGACAAGGGATCAAACATAATATTTTGTTTACTCATTACCTAGAACGAAGACAGCATATTTTATTTCATCCTTGCCAAGTTCATTGTATATGATACACGTGTAGTTCCCTGAATCTTCACTGGAAACTTTGTTTATCAGTAAAGTTCCATCTGATAACAGCACATTCCTTCCAGATGCTTCTAGAACTTTTTCCCTGTTCAAGCGAAACCAATAAAGTGTGAAAGTGCGCAAAGCAAATACATAAAAGACAATTTTTCCAACTGTCTAGCTTTTTTACCCCATCATCCATTTTTTCTGTGGTTGCGGTACTCCAACTGCTTTGCATGGCAATACAACGTCCCTTTTCCATGGGGTTTTTATACCACCATCAAATGAAGCAGATTTTGCTGGCACTAAGACAGGACAACTTATCGACATTACTATTTTGTGTATGAGAATCTATAGATTTACAAAAACTGTTCCATAAGTGCACTAAATAAAACAGTGACTGGCACATGGCACTAACGTCTTTTAGGAATAAAACTACCAGTAACAAAATATTACCAGCGAATTATTTGAGCATTCAGCCAACATGTTAGCAATAACCCCTTAGCTCACCATACTGGCTGCACAGTCATCTTTGTTGAAGCACCATATTGCTAAGACAGGCATTTAGTTAGTGATCTTATAGTGTAGGTATTAGATGACCAATGCATTAAAAAAGGGAAAGCCATTCAGGTACACACATAAAACACTAAAGAGAATACAACGGTTTGGGCTACTGCGTTCAGGATTTAAACATAAGCAATAAAACGTAAAAGCCGAAAAGCTTAAGTTAACAAAATGCAATACACATTACGTAAAGCCACGAAAAAGAATAAAATCAAAGTCCCAGAAATTATAATTAATGAACTTCAGACTAATAATACTTATGACATTTATAAGAATTTTATGAAGCTTACTAAAAATGAGACTGACTGAAGCCCGTTTATATTAATTGCTTTGGGTGTATTCTTTTTCAAGGGTGTACCCAAAGTGTATTATTATTTTTTGTTGACTTAGGCTTTTTAGCTTTTAAGTTTTATTGTTTATGCTCAAATAAGATGCAGTAGGCCCAAAACGTTGCATTCGTTTTAATGTTTTACTTGTGCACCCGACTGGTTTGCCCTTTTTGCACCAAATTTGGTGCTTGTCCTTCTTCTTAACATGAATTTCTCGTATTATTTTAAATTTAAATTTTCTAATAATGTCAGTTGAAGTCTACCTGAACTGTCAGCAACGGTTTGCGCCATAACTTTGGAACTTGGTCCTTCTCCGATATTGGAGGATGCTGTAACCCAAAAGGCATATTTCTTGTTTTTCTTTAAGCCCTTAACCTCAAGGAATTGGTTGTCAGAATGCGTTGTGTGGCTGTTTGAATCTTGCTTAACTTGTTCAGTCATCAGTGCCACAGCATCATTTCCATCTGATGCAGGATCCATCTGCAATGCAGATCCATTTAGTTCAGTTCATGTATAGCTCATTGTACAACTATAGCCTTCAATTTATGTAATACACTGAGTCAGTGATGCTAAACAAACTTAAACCATGCGCAATGGCTGTTTGCCGTGACGTCACCATGAGTTAGCCAATGACGAACGAGAACAACGGCTGTTAGGCTGACTGATTGGACTAGCCCAGTCACGTGATATGCACGTCACAGCAAACAGCCATGGCACATGGTGTAGTTGAGTAGAAGAGACAAAGTAGAAGATCCTGTTTTACATTCCTGTTGACACGAAATACTTTGCTGCACATATTTTGTGGCTTAACCGTTTTCCAGCGTGGTACTGGTCCAGAAAAAATATGCCTACTCCATATTGCTGTCGTTACAAGAACCTTTGTTATGAATTCAGTCTCATATAAACACTGACTTATCAATGTTTAGACGTTTTTTCTTTATCTAGTACGACAGAATTGGCCTAAATTGTAGATAAATAGTCATAAATTACTTAATAAATGTTAACTATCGTATAAACCAACCTCTTGTCCCTCAGAAAACGTTTTGTAATAAACATTGTATTTGGTAATGCCTCCATTAGAGTTGGCTGGGGATTTCCATGCTACAACAACTGAATCTGAAGATGACGGAAGGACTTTGATATCTTGAGGTGCTTCTGGAACTGTTAATATGAAGCCATTTTATTGTAGCATAGTGGTTAACAGGCATTGAAAGTAAAAAGTAGTAAAAGTTAACAGGCATTGAAAGTAGCTGCATACCATCTTCGTGAGTTCTGCAGAAGACAGGATCACTTTTAACACCATCACCTACTTTAGTAAATGCCAACGCCTGAATACTGTAGTTGGTGTTCACTTCTAAGCCTAGTAAAGTAATTTTAGTTGTTTGCACAGTCTTTTTTAGGGTTGCAGATTCTGGTAGTAATAAAAAAGAGAAAAACTGACAATTTTGTGACGATACAGTAAACAATCTGAAATGACACTGTCCAAAACTACCACATTAGTAAGACAGAATGTCTATCAATAAACCGAACTATCATCAACATACGAATGTTTAAGTGACTATACTACAAAATTATATTCGTCAGATTTGCACAACAATTATCACTTTACTGTTACAGCTCTTTCTTAACAAATTATAGCCAACTGTAAGACATACACCTTTCTGAATAATAACAGCTACGATGGAACATAACGAAACCTACCATACCACTCAGCAGCTGGTTTGTAAATAACCTTAAATCCTCGAACTATGCCGTTCACTGATTCTGCTGCAGGCGGCTCCCAGAGAATGTAAATACTTCGGGAAGATAAGGCTGAGCAACGAACTCCATGCGGAGGACTGCTTGGGACTGCAAAACATGACTTGTAATAAATAAATGTTTATACAAATAATATAGAATAACACAACAACACAAATAGTAAATATGTTATAATATGGCTAACCATCCTCGGATGTCATAGCCACCACAGACTCGGATGCTGGTCCTTTCCCTTTAGAACTGTATGCTTCGACAATTACGCTGTATTGAGTAAACATCTTTAAATCAGCCAACTGATAAATAAGGTCTTCTGTGTAATCCTCTGGTACTTCTAAGTTATTAAATGAAAAAGCATCTGAGGAGTCGTGAACTTTGAAGCCGATGTTGTAACCACGAATAGCGCCGTTCCATTGACTTTTCCGCGGTGGCTTATAAAAGAAAAGTATCATGATTATGAGTAAAAAAAATTTATGGTACCAAATAAATGATACTTACCTTCCATGTCACACGCAGTGTTTGTTGGTCGGTGGATTCTACTTCTACATTCTGAGGGGCACCAGTAGGTACTAGCATATAATATTTTATTAGACTTATCTTGACATTAACACTTTTTCAACCAACTGCACCTTCTTTATACGTTACCTCCTTCTTCTGTTGTGACTGAAATTGCTTCGCTAAATGCACCAACACCAACACTGTTTTGTGCTGCAACACGGAAATGATAGGCAGTGGCAGGGTGAAGTCCAGTGACCATTCTTGCACCATCAGACACAGTAAGGTTCATCTTTCTGGTTTGCCAGTTATCTATTAGATGTACATTTCTTACTAGTGTGATTAACAATCAGCAAATCTCTGAATTATTTGGCTTACCAGTTTGTTTTTTATATTGAACAATATACTTTGTTATTGGACTGTTTCCATCGAAAGATTGTTCCCAAGACAATTCAACACTTTGGTTGTCAACTTTAGTGAAATGAACGATGGGCGGGTCAGGAAATTCTGTATAAATGAAAAAAAATATTTAATACTTTTTCGATTTCAAAGAAAAATAGTTTAAGCTGCTAAATCTACTTTTGCCTTTTTCTTGTTTAATTTATTCCCTTTAAGATAGATATTCTGAAGAGGTTAGCAGGAATTTAAGTGATTTTTAGTGATCTTGCCTGTCTGAATCATGTCTTAGCATAGTGAAAGTTCACATAACTTGCCTGAGAAGGAGTAAATGTGAAACCAAAGAACTAAAATCGTAATAATGGTTTCAGAAGCAGTTCTCTTTTTCTACGAAATATTGCTGTTGCCCGTATGTACAAATATGGATGGAGGATTATCCCAAAATGCTAACAAATTTTTCAAGGTTACATCCAAAATATGAATAAAACACTCTGATCGTTGGTTTTCTTGGACCAGTATAAATGAAGCTATAACAAATAAATTATTGATGTGTGTCGCTCTTATGCACAATCTTTGCAGCCAACTTTAACGAGACAGCATTGACAAAATACAACTGTGTCAGTGGAGGTCTATAATTCGCCTACCTTGAACCGTTACCTGAAATGTCATTTCATCATGGCCGTATCTGTTCTCTCCTCTACATATGTAGGTCTTCGAATCTTTCCTATCTAACCATTTAATTGTGAGTCGTGATGATGAAGACGACTCTGATGTAGTTTCATTTAGTGTAATGATGTATCTAGAAAGGTTAAATAGTCAATG
>JAHWFP010151500.1:2533-12768 GCA_023313725.1 Lithobius niger | reverse complement strand
AATCTGCAATTTCCTACTTTCTGACTCCCTTTCTTCCCTTCTTTCCCGCTCTTTTTCTTTCCTTTCTTCTTTTTCCCGTAACGTTCTCTCTTTCTTTTCTTCTTTTTCCCTTAACTACCTCTCTTTTTTTCCCTCTACCGTCTCAATTGCTGCCTCAAAATCTACCCGCAAAAGTGTACCTACCTCCAAACCATCTTTAAACAACCCCAGAATATCAGATTTGCGTTTTTGCGCAACCAAATCCAATTCTCCGCACACAGCCTTTAAATCACAACCGTCCTCTCATCTAATAAATCTACTGTTTAACTACTGTAAACACTACGTATCAAACAATACATCAAAGCATCAACACACCAAAAAATACCAACACGCAACTGTACCGGAATAAACAACCCTTTCAATTTAACGCCCTACTACCAGAGTGTGAAAAAAAAGTTTGCCTTACCCCTGTTGCCGTGTTGCAATGAAATACCAAGTTGACTCCCTCACATCAGCCTTGACGACGATTCTCTGCCGCTGAAAAAACCTTCAGCCACGATCTGCCTCTTCCTTGTCTCCGGATTCGGTCAAATCTTCCACGACACTTGACTTTATGCTGCTTCCTACCTGATCGCTCGTCCTCGTGCCTGGATGCCTCGGTTCTTTGCCCAACTGCAGTAATCCTCTCCGTCAATCTTCTGTTTAGCCTTCACCCTGCGTTTCCTTCTTCCAGACGAATGCCACACTCACGGGAGAGATCTTCTTGCTTCCTTACTCTTGACTCCCCTCCTGAAGTTGTTCATAAACTCCTGTCACCAACTTCTCGCTGAATACCATTTTAACGCAATGGTCGGCCAAAAAAAACTTTGGGTTAGGAGGGCCTGGTTAGTCGCCACCGCTTGCCACCATTATAAATTCAATGGTCGACTCTCGATTTCAAAAAAATAATTGAATTTACTTCTTCTCCTTCAACTATATTTACAAACATGAATTTTTACAACGAGACATCGAACAAACGAATTTGTCCCACAAGCCGGCAAAGAGCATCTCCGCCGCTTGTAGCAACCTTTTGCGAGTACCTGTCATTTGGCGCCGAAATGTTTTAATATAGTCTGTTTTCGCGCCACTCAATCGGATACAATTGTACACAAGAATGGAATGTCAGTTCTTATTGTAAACTTGTTGCTTTATTTGGTGTTAGATGGCTTGGCCAATGTTTTCAAATTCCTTGCTTCTCGAATGCGGTAATTACCCTTAATTGCAGGTAATTGGATAATGACTGTTATTAGGCGTTCGAATGGAACGCTACCGCCAAACCTTACAGTGTTGTGTTAAATCGGTGAGCATAACAATGCGAAAAATGAATATACATGTACTGGCCCACTTATTTTTCACATTGTCGTGCCAACTGATTTAACGCTATTACAACAATCAACTCCTAATAAGTTAAAATTGGATAGTTTTGGTAAACTGCATCCGTTAAAAGGGTTAAAGGGTTAAAGGGTTTAACGAGCGTTAACCACTCCTGGTCATCTGCCCGAAGCCCTAAGGCCCTATCCGAACAAGTAGCACAACAATGCCCAACGAAAATGTCCAAAGTTTACTTATTCGAGACATTGTTGCAACTGTGATTAGATGAAGACTTTTAAACAATTATAAACGTGAGAAAAGTACAGTAATATGTAACCACCCAAAACCATAACTGGTATAAGAGAAGCCGCCAACTTTAAAAAAAGGGTCGGCCTTTCAAATTAGGGATATCATTCAACCAGAGAAAGGCCGCCAAGGTTAATCCTACAGCCAAGTTAATAGCACCTACTAATAGTTCGAAAGTTAAATGAAAACTAGACCACTGCTACTGGCGGTAGCAATCTTCAAGTTTTCATTTAATGCCCAAAGTATTATTAAGTGCGATTAACTTGGCTGTTGATTAACCTTGGCGGCCTTTCTCTGGTTAAATGATATCACTACTTTGAAAGGCCGACCCTTTTTTGAAACTTTGCGGCTTCTCTTATACCAGTTTTGGTTTTGGCTGGATATCACAGCTTTAATAGGACTGTGACGAACGAAGGATCAGACAGTTTAATCGTCCCCTCTACCTTTTTCTGTCTGGAGGAATTTTATGTCTATAAATTTGCTCATTCATAATTTTCACATTTGCCGTGGCCCAATTAGCCGTTACGCCAGTGAAATTGACACGGTCAGAATTTGCTTAGACTTGTAAATGTACAGAGAATTTCACGGTCTAATCATCACATTTACCTGTTTTGTCCGGAAGTTTTTTATGTCTATTGATGTTGTCATTCACAATTTCGACATTTGCCAATGCCCAATTTGCCGTTAGTTGAGTCAAAGTGGCACGGTTGAGGTTTATTGTTTGTGTTTGTTTCACAGGCTTAAGTTTATTCAATCGCAATTTTGAGCTTACTGGCTACCAAACGCTGATGTTGGTTCGTTTCGCTCACTCACAAGGTTAATTTGAATCACGGCATGAATCTGTAATTGTTCACTCTAATAAATCAGGTTAGCGTATCCAGATTGGTGACGACTGATGTTTATCATAAATAAATAATGTGGTTCACGAATAACAATCGGCGCAAGTCATAATGTTGATTGTTGCCAACTGGAACAAGCTGACGTCATCATACCGCTTTTGGGAGAAGAAACAGTTTCGTCTTTGTCGGCCACCATAGTCTGCTGGTTTTTAAATCTAAATCAAATAATGGTAAGTATATTCGTTTGTTTGGCTTAGAAATGTAGCATTGCCATTTTTAAATGTTTCAACTTTCAACCAACTGTTTCGACAATAATTACAACAATAATTTGGCACTTACGAGCCACTTGAGGGCCACGTGCTGCTAGCTGCAACCTTCATTTTAGAAAAAGGCACTTCCCCATATGACGCTTTACCTGTCTGCCGAAATTTAGACCTGGCAACTTTCCCTAATGAGCTGTAGACGTGTCTTTCTACCCTATGATAATTAACATGAGAACAGTAATTCTACATAAAATCAAATGTCCGTTTCACTAATGCTTCCAAATAAATTAATAACAAGCATACCTTTTTATTGTCGTGGGGCAGATAATTCAGTAGGAGTTCGTGTAACGTCCTCTTCAAGATTTCATTTAACGTCCAAAGTATTATTCGGTGCGATTAACTTGGCTAATAGGATTAATAGGCTTTCCCTGGTTAGCGCATCCCTCCTCACTTGGCCCTACCTCGGTTAACGTTAATCATTCAACCACGTAGTTACCGTGGTTTTCACGAACACATAATTGTCCCTTTTATTGTCGTGGGGCAGATAATTTAGATTGGATTCGTGTACCATAACAAACCTTTGCAATAAAAGATACTCCGTTTCTCAGTGAACCATAATTTGATTTTATTGAGGCCCCAGCCTGTCGCTATGCGCCCCACCACCTGAACCACCTATTTGCAACAACAATAAATTCTGACAATTATGTACTGAAACGATAAGCGTATAACACTTAAGCATGTTACAATCTACTGTTGGATGACCATAAAACCAATGGTTACAACAATAATTTTGCATTTGCGAGCCACTTCAGGGCAACGTACTTCTAGGCACTTCCCCATATGACGCTATACCTGTCTGCCGAAATTTAGATCTGGCAACTTTCCCTAATCAGCTGTAGACGTGTCGTTATACCCTATGAGAATTAACATGGGAGCCTGCGGACTAGTTACTATAGTTACTATAGTTACTAGTTACTAGTCACCAGTAACACAAATCAACATTATTGAGGACACTTTTTCTCCATGAAGGAAACGTTCCCACATTTTCGTGTTGGCGTTTTCTTTGTTACTGGACCCAAGACACCTGATTCAAACAATTTGCGAAGATATCTACCGCATGGGGAATTTACACCAGTATGCTGAAATCAGGTATAAGTTGGTTTCAGTTAAAAGACACAGTCTGCTAGTGCGGCCACCTTTTTTTTCATCAACAATCACTTTTTAACAATCGGACGATCTACTGTTTCTTGGCGGCGACACACTAGCGTGTGTCTAGATATGTACTTTTGCAACACTGGGTTGATACAAGTGATTTATTATACAGTTTTGACGTGCAAGGAGGCAGCGTATCACGGCTAGGTGCAGCCGAGGATGTGCTACCACCAAGGATGTAAAAACCCTACAATCAATAATTTAAATTGATTAAATTAAATTAAATTAAATTAAATTAAATTAGTGCTATCTAAACACGCGCTAGTGTGTCGCGCCAAATTAGGCAACAAACATCACAACAAACATCACATCAATTCAATTGTCAAGGTTGTAAACCATTGTAGCGCGACGCCATTGCGTCAGTGTCTTATATCTTGAAGCATATAGTTGGGCACATTTCTTGGGGGAAAATAATAATGCGGTACAAAAGCTTAAACGGTGTTTAAATCGTGAGCAAAATTAACTCGTGTAGGAATGCCAGCTAAGCTGCTTTCAATTCAAATTCTGATCCTCAATAACGTTGTAAATGTGTTACTAGCTACTAGCTAGCTACTCCGCTCATCCCCATGTTAATTTCCGTAAGGTGATTATTCATCGATACCGAGATAACGGGAAAGCTTCCAGCTATGAAATAAGGCGAATGGGTGCAGTACAATACGAACTACGTACCTTTTATGGTTTGGAGCTTGGGGGCGTAACGGGAATGGCGTGGGATGGCGCCTAAGTACGAAAATATTGTTATAACCATTGTTAGTATTGTCGACATCGGCTCTCATTGGACGGCCAAAGTTCGGACAACGAGAAATTGTATACTGACGTGCGTGCCTAGACACACTAGTGTATCACGATAAATCTAAACAACGTTGCAAAGAAATTGTATTCACGTCCAATTCACGAAAAATAAACCAACTGTAATAACAAAGTCAAAAACTGGTTAGGAGGCCATCAAGTTGAGTGTGGTTCTGCCCTTCAAAGGAGTGATCTCAACACACCAAAACTAACTAAATAAAACAAATTACAACAAAATTAAAACCAAACCAAAAACCTATAAAGAGGTGACTAAGTTGAGAATGGTTCAGCCTATTGGCAAAAAGTAGTAGCAAATTGTTGAAAACCAATTTCTTGTAGAAGTGGCATTTTATTACACATTAGCATGGTAGTGGAGTTGAGTCAATACACAATTAAAAAAATAAGTGATATCATATCAAAAACCAAAACTGGTAAAAGGGGCCACCAAGTTCCGAATGGTTTGGCCCTTCAAAGGAGTGATATCAACACAGCAAAACATTCGCCAACTTAATTGCACCGAATAATACTTTGGACGTTAAATGAAAACTTGTACATTGCTACCGAAAGTAGAAGTGTTCTGGTTTTCATTTAACCTTCGAACTATTAAGCAGTGCGATTAACTTGGCAAATGTTTTGGTATGTTGATATCACTCCTTTAAAGGGCCGAACCATTCGGAACTTGGCGGCCCCTTTTACCAGTTTTTGATATGATATGCTATATCTTGGCATATTCATTATTCATTTTTCTTTCTTCTTTTGTGTTTTAATTCTGATCAGCAATGGCTTACAGCCTTTTGGTGCCAACCTATTATCCTTACCCTAAGTTCAGTTCCCTAAAAAGAGGACAGAAAGTAAATGGGCTCCAGATGGTCATCCATATTTTTATTTTTAGTTTCCCCAAATGCTTAAACTTTTATTAACGAAATGAGTAGTTTAAACTAATAATCATCTGATAAATCTGTGTCAGAAACAGAAGAGCTATCACAAAATAACAAAAAAGTCGATTAGTCTAACTGTCATTGCTTTTTGGCCGACATTGCCATAGCTAGTATGAAATGCAGCTAACTCAGACAGAGCTAACCCAGCTGCGAAGTGAATGATGCAGAGATATCCCAACAAATGGTGACGTCACTGCTGGTTTGCAGAAGAGGCTAAAGTGTATGACTGTGATGCCACCTATTCGATGTCATCTCTTGTTTTTATGCAGCTTTTGATTAATAATTACTGTAAATAATGATACAGTACGTTAAAATTAGGATTAAATATCCATTTTTTTTTTTATTGAAGTAGATTACTAGCTGTTTTGTTTTGGAATTTTCTACCGGCCATAAGGGACGGTAAATTTCAAAACTACCGGACGTCCAAAAAAATTACCGGTATTGTCCGGTGGTGCGGTGCTAATTTCGTGCCCAGGATGACACAGGTGAGGACACAGTCGGAATGTAAAAGCAATAGCCTGTACACAGTGGAAGAATACATGAGCTTGTGCAGCTCATGTATGCAGTGCAGCCTACAAATGTGCGCAGTGGTTCTTTGAGTACATGTTTGTGAACATATGAGGAATATATAATATATACATATATATATATATATATATAGTAGGGATGGTGGTGCAAAACAGAGGATTTGGAATTGTTTGGTTACATGTTTGCTTGTTTTCTCTTGGTTCATTTGGCTAGGTTTAAGTTAGCGAGTAGGTTATTTCATGTATTAGGGCGCGTGGCTTTGGGCTGAGGCCCTAATAAACATATTCTATTCTATTCTATTCTAATCTTTTCCTCCTCGAGGTTGATAATCTCCTTAGGTTACTGCTCCCTAATAAATCAAATCAAATTTGGTATAAGTATTGAATGTATACTTATATCAACAGAACTGACACCATTGTTATGCCACTGACCAAAATGCTAATTATAGAATTGTCCTGTATAAGTAAAAAATCTATACTTATACCAACAATCATTGGAACCTTGAAGCGGCTGATAACCTCTTTACTACCTAACTAGCTAAAGGCCATATGTGTTTGATACACCGTTTGGAAGCTTTGAGACGGTTTTCTCTCTCATGTGTTTGTCGCGGAAGGTGTGTATCCCTGCGTATTTCTGCGCACAATGGCTAACAAATGCTGGTTTTTGCCTTGTTGGCTGACTGGGTTACTCGTCGTTGTTAGCCTATTGCTTATTTCCTATTGCTCCTGCGATGACGGATGCTTTCGAAGTAGTGTACAGTGATGCGGCACAACAAAGTGACGTCATCATTTTGTCAGGATATCTCTGCGTCATTCACTTCGCGGCTGCGTTAGCTGTCTGTGTCAGCTGCATTTCAAACTAGCTATGGCAACGCCGGCGAAAAAGCAATCACAGTTAGACTAATCGACTTTTTTGTTATTTTGTGATAGCACTTCTGATTCTGACACAGATTTATCAGATGATTATTAGTTTATCCTACTCATTTCGTTAATAAAAGTTTAAGCATTTGGGGAAACTAAAAATTAAGAATATGGATGACCTTCTGGAGCCCATTCAGATTTCCGTCCTGTTTTTAGGGAAGTGAAGTTAGGGTAAGGATAATAGGTTGGCACCAAAAGGCTGTAAGCCATTGTGTATCAGAATTGCTGATCAGAATTAAAATGCAAAAGAAGAAAAAAAATGAATTTAAGTTTGGCCGGTAAATTTTATGGTGGTCCGGCATTTTTAAACAGATGCCAGACCATGGTCCAGTATGAGATTTTCCTAAAGTCGTGGACTGGGAATCACATCCACTGTGCAGTGGCAAGACCCAGCGCCACACCCTCACTGTGTACAAGTGGGTCACTTAACAGCTGTCTACTGAGGGGCAATAAGTACTTATGGCCATACTATTGTCATTTTCATTGTTTAAAAGTCATATGTTATATCCCATATCGTATCACTTTTAAACAATGGTTTAGCTGATAAGTTGATTCCGTATGACTTTTAAACAGTGGTCTGTCTAATAAGTTGATTTCGTATGAGTTTTAAAAAATGGTTTGTCTGATAAGTTGATTTCACATAAGTTTTATCTAACTTGGAGTGTTGCACACTTGGAAATTTGCTTAGATTGCTGTTTTTTGACAGTTCCTACACAAGCAACTGTCAAGGATTTTAATTTTTCCTACAATACTATTCCGAAAGAGTCATTCTACTACAAACACTGTCTGAACTATTGTTGGAATAGTTCATCAGCACTGACCTTGTTGTAACAATGTTTGGCTGTAAATTGTCTGTACTTAATGTTTGACGTCAATTGTAACAGCTCGATCTTGCTTGGTCTTCTGCCGGGTGTTCCCAACAATTAGGTATTAACCTTAAATTGATACCGCCACCAACTCTCCAACTCCCCGCATCGAACGGTAATTTTGGCCATTTAATTAGAAATTTTCCCTTTTTGTCCCGTTTCCCCAAACTTAACATCAAACCGGACCAACCCTGTTGTTAGTTTAACACTGCAACCCCGTAGCTATTTTCCCTTGCTGTGAAATCTTGAATTAACCAGAAATGTACTAATCCATCGCGTCCCAAGTAAGCCTCATGCCGTTTGGTATTCCATTTTAGGCCCTAAGCCAGGGTTAGTGTCGCCCTATAATGTCAGGCGAGCCGGAGCATACTATCGCTCATGTTTTACTATTAAAGCACAACCAAAACTGAACCACTACTACTAGCCATATTCCACCAACTTAGGTTAATTTGGAATTCCCGCAACCCCTTGATAAGCACCCCGACACGTTTTCATGCAAGTCCTTTAACTGTGGGGTTGGCACTTGGGGAGCTGTCACGTGTACTAAAAACCCCTACACCTTTCCAATATGGTTGACTTGTTAGTCCTGGACATTTCTAGGCTTTACAGGGTCCAAACTTGGCTAAGACATTCTTCGTTAGAATCATAAGAACAAATCGAGACATCCAGATTCAGCCATCCAGAACTGGCTGCATCTTACTAAAACCATTTTAAGCAGCCGAAAACGAAACAATAACCAAGCACTCTACCATTGTTGATGATATTTAGATTAGATTGGATTCTTTATTGGGCCAAAAAAAAAATGCGGCCTTCAAGCCATGCTCTTAGTCTATCCTACTTACAATCTAACTTACAGCTAAATAAAACAAGCCTTACAAACCAGAGACACTAGAGGCACCACACAACACAACTTTCCCACAGCTCGCCCACAACTCTCCAACCTGACCGTTCCCACTATACATCACAGCACACCACAGCATGGCCCGAGAGAATAAGGAGGGACAGAGAACAAGAAGAAGGAGAGGAGGAGGTAGAACCGAACACGCAACAACAAACATGCAACAAGACGCAACATACCTCATACCAATCCAACAATAAACACCGCCATCGAAAGACTAAGACAAAGACAGCAGACTATAGGTGAAACATAAAGTGTAGTCGTAAATACCTCTCAGCCATACTTTTGCAACGAATGGGATCTGACACGTCGTTGTTTTCTCGCCCGTTTTGAAGCTCTCAAAGGGTTCAAAGGGTTTAACCCTCAAAGGGTTCAATGGGTTTAGCTCTCAGTCCTCTTGCAACAATACATCATTGGAACAATGAATAAGAAAAACAAATATAATAAATTTACTGAGAAACAAAAAAGAATCAATAAAAAACATAAAACATAAAAATACGTTCAATAATTCATGTTGCTCACAACATTGCCACCGTTGCTTTGCGAACGTTTGGTTTCCGTTAAATGACAAAAAGGAATAAAGCAAACGAATATAATCAATTAAATGAAGCAACTTTTGAAAACAACAATATCTCAAACGTCCAAAAAAATCCTTAAAAATTCGTGTTATTTCAACATCGCAACCGCTTTAAAAATAAAATGTTGCTCTTTTCGTTGCTTGTAACATTGCGTCTTGCGAATATTCAACACAAACTTTCCTCTGGCTAAACACAACAAGTATTCCACTCGCACTCACTTGCGTTCAACAATGCATGTCGGACTGATAGCTTCAAAACGGGTGCGAAGTAGGATATTCCCTGCTTCCCTCATGCTGGAATCCAACAATGGCTCGGGCATTGCGCGCCGTCGACATTGCTAGAGCCCAGCACTAGGAAAGCGGGCGATATCCTATAGTGTGCGCGGTGTATCTTCCTGCAAGTATTTTGTGAGCGGCTACGTCTTCCTGGATGGGGTGGCTTTAATCGATGGCCGCCGTTGTTTTTGTAACCATCTTGGATATCAACAAGGCACTCTGCTACTGAAAACGTACAATCGATTATCTGTGTTCGTTCTGCGGAGAACTCAAGATAGGCCACGGATACTATACTATACCCGGTTTTTGCCTCTTAGTCCTCTTTTAACAATGTAACGATGAACGAGCACAACAATGAAACAAGAACGCACAGTGCAATATATCCGCCATTGCAGTGCTGAGAGCCGATCTCATCAAAATGGTGGTTGGCTCTCAGCACTAAAATGACGGATATATTGCACTGTGCGTTCTTGTTTCATTGTTGCGCTCCTGCA
>JAHWFP010151499.1:7390-17723 GCA_023313725.1 Lithobius niger | reverse complement strand
ATTGATGGCATGACAGTAATTCATCAAATCTTACTTTTCACAACTCATGGAGAGGTATGACGTCGATGAAGCGTGTACGGTGCGTGTACCAGTACGTCTGCCAGTTCATGTCTGCAGGTACTGGTGTTCAAACGAGGCGTGACGAAGATGTGACAAGTGTACATTTCCCATACAGGTCACTAGTAGAAAGTTGTTGTATGGAGCTTCTAGAACAGGGCCTGATATTCTTTTGGGTGTTATAATCTTGTCCCATTATACCAATGCCTTTACGTCCATTCATATTCGCTTATTGTTGACCATACTGCGATACTTATGTACTGTCAGTACGAAACATTATGCTATTAATCTTTCAAGTGTCACAGGATCTGAATCGTATGCATGTGTAGCTGCATCTTGGGCAGCCGATAGAGTCGACCGGCGTAGTTTCGTTGGGCATATTGTATTCTTGGGTAGCGTGCCTGTTTTGTGGGGCTGTGAAAGCAGGGTATGGTGTGCCTCAGTACAACGGCGGCGGAATTCATTGCAATGTTTCCGGCTGTAGGAGGTTGGCCTGGCTACACAGTGCATGTCACATTCGGTATTGGCACCGTTGGCTACAACGCCTTCATTGTACTGTGCCTCCCATTCTGCCATCCACTTTACTAGGTATGAGGTGAGAATCTTGAGGTCAAAGCACATTGCCATTAAATGTATGTTTTTGGGGGATTGGCTACGAAAGCTATATTTCTGTTTATATATAACGTGCCGTCTGCACTAAATGGTGCAGACATGTTGTCGGAATGACTGAACCCAGGGCGGTTGAATAGGCTATGTTCAGCGGCGTTCTATAATTGTGACTCATAAGTAATGTTATACCTTCTGTAGCATTGTGTTTGCACGAGATGGATGGGAGTGTGTGTTGGTTGTCATAGCCTAACTATGAATGGTTCTTCCCAGCAGAGGGTTTACAGTGTTCATGTAGTTGTTTAATATGTCAAGGTAGTGTTAAAGGCCTGACACTGAAATGTACTTTCCCCCAATTCAGGAAAGGGTGTTTGGAAGCCTGGTCGGTGGTTATGCATTGTGCATGCCTGGAGAATTGTATCTGGCTGATCAAGCGTTCTAGCCTAGTGGGGAGATACCTTTCGGTTTCGGATGGAGCGAACGCTCACTCGCGTTCTGGTGTTGATGCGGGCAGCAAGGGATGCAAGCTGCAGTCTTGTTGTTTATGCCGTGTTTGTTTTAAGCCATGTGGTCAAGTGTTGTACCTTTCGAAATGTCGCTATTACATGTACAGTTGTACTTCAGTTTTTCTTCTGGACCTGCTTTGAAACAGTACGGTAGTTGTAGGTTTAGGATTTCGCTGGAGTAACGCGGACATTTCTTACACTCTTGGTGCGGGACGCCGCTGGACGTAGCAGTAGCAGTGTGCTCCCTGCGCCACCCGCCCCTGTTTGTGCGTACTTCCTTGGGCGTCCCGAGTGGCCTGGGGCGGGCGGATCTGTGGTGCAAGCCTTGTTGTGGCTGGCCAGGCTTTCTGGGGGTGAAGCCCGCGTCGGTGTGCCTTGTGGCAGTGTGTTATTCTGGCTGTGCTCCATTACGGCAATTCTAGTGGAGCGGGCCGGTTTTCTGGGCTTGTGTGCCTTGTTACTGAGCCAGGTTCTCAAGGATGAGGGACTGCCAGGCGTTGGGCTAACTCACCCGGCTGTGGGTTGGGGACCATGGGCCTCTCTATGAGGGCTTGGCGTCACTGGATACCTGGTCCTGGTGGGTTGGTCGCCTTTTGGTTCTTTATTAGTGTTTTGGTGGCAGTGTGTGTGTGGTTTAGTAAGCTTGTTCTCCGGGGTTCCTGGTTGGGGTGGTGATTCCCGCCTCCTGTCTGACAAATTCAGCAATATTACTGAAGGTAAGTATTTGCAGGAAGTAAGAAACGAAAATTTTAACTAGTGAAAATTAGTTTTTACTTACCTAAAATACTTACCTAAAGTAAGGACCCGCCCGCCTCCCCGCAATCACTGAACCGGAGTGCCCGTGAAAAAGTGATGCGGTTGGACTGGTGGGGGCGCTGACGTCGGTAAGGACGTGCAGCGCCGCCTGGCGGCAGTGGAGAAAAGCTTAGGGAGAACGTAAAAAATGGTGTTTTTAGTTCATAAGCGAGCAGTAAATAGCGTAAAGAGGTGGTTTTAGCAATATTACTGAAGGTAAGTATTTTAGGTACCGTAAATCCCCGCATATAAGCCCTGGGCTTATTTTCGAATTTAAGCCCATGCTCCGGATTTAAGCCCATGAGCTTCTATGCAGGACAATGATTTTATGGGGGTAGGTGTCGACAATCTTCTAAATGCCCCAGTAAGCGAACCAAATTTCCCCGAAAACATAAATGAAGTATTTGTTTCCTTTGCCATTTTATTTTATTATGTAATATTTTACTTAACCTATTAAGTCTGAGGAAAAAACATTGCGAGGATTTTTTTTCTTCTTTTATGCCAGAATAAGTTTCCCAAATAACCATTATTGTCTGTAATAATTAATTGGCTAAGTATTGTAGGGATAAAGACATTTTTCCATCCAGGGCAGAGGAATGGAAAATAAGTTTTCATTCCAGAATACCGTCCCGAATTAAACTGCAAAAATGTAATTAGGTAGCATAGGTATTTTGAATAAAAACATATGTTCTATCCAGGGCCTCTAATTGGTCCTCTGAAACATAGTTTTGCAAATCGTGCCTGCCCCGTTGTAACCAGGTTAGGCCGTGAAAAAAAAATCATCTCAACTTTGAAGGGAAACTGCGGGTCGAAAAACCGCAATTTGCGGCCAAGATATTGAAAAGAGAAAAGCTGAAATTCGCTACATGACGTGTTATCCATCGATTTCTGTAAAAAAAAAAAACGTTGTTAAGCGTCTATAATTTTGTAAAAAGCACTTTAGTTGAGTGTAGACTCACTAAAAACTGCAAAAATGTCGTTCTCGTTCTTTTTTCGTAAGTTAGAAAGCAGAAAATTTGTCTTTTTTTGATCAGCGGTAGCGATCGAACGATTTCACTGGGCGCCGCCATCTTGGATTCGTTGGAAAGCTGGAATCCCATAAATCCAGGCCTCTCAACATATTTTCTCGACGGCCATTTGGCTTTAGCCAATCAGGCGAATTGTAGTAGGCCGTTTCTGGCGGTTTCAAACTAACTTTCCAAAGCATTTGAAGATCGCGTTTCCTCATTGGCCTATTGGCACCACGTGACCGATTTGACGCACTCTCATTGGCTGATGCATGAATTCAGCATGGCCGCCGCCGCTTGCTTCGGATTTCACGTGAAGGCTTGTGTTTTAGTTCATCGTTGAAAATCACAAGAAAGATGATGTTTTATAGCATTAAAAGATTAAAACAACAGCCACGACGCAAAACTAAATGGAAAAGGAGCCTATAAACCTTCACACTATCGCCTGTCAGGTGGGAACAACGATTTTTAGCCTAACAACGCCGACTTACAGACGCGTTTTGTCAACACGGAGATTTTCAACTTTAGTTCATTACCGCCCTTAATTTAAAAAAAAAGTTTCTTTGAAACAATTAAAGCCATTTATTTGATTTTTTCTGTGCACCTTAATGAATATCTGTTGCGTGCGTGTAGTAAGTTTGAAATAATAGTGTCCAATAGTTTTCGCAAAAATAAATATTTCGTTAGTGCCTCACTCCATAGGTGACGGAAAAAAAATACCAACTCATTCCATTAGCGACGACAATTTATTTTTTAACTTACTTTCTTAAAACGTTAAGGAATATTTAACGATTTATTTAATAAACAGTGCGAGTTTTTATACAACCTAGTAAGAATATAAAAAAAAAAAACGCGTTTCGCATATAAGCCCTGGGCTTATAAGCGAGTCATTTTAGCCATTAGTGTCGTTTACAAAAACGCATTATTTCGTTTATTAGCCCATGGGCTTCTTTGCGGGTATTTACGGTAAGTAAAAACTAATTTTCACTAGTTAAAATTTTCATTTTCTGCTCACCTTCAAGTGTCCTCCTTGAAATTATCGTGCAACCCAAGATGCTATTATGACAGTACTTACACGTTACCACCATGTAAATGTATTTGAACTTCAGTGGCAAGAACTTGTTAGAAAGACTTACTTGCATGCGGACCAATCCTATAAGAGGTGCCCCTCGCCTTCGTAGAAGTATCTAGTAGAATCTGTAATTTTATTTCATGGCTTTTGTTAAAGCCGTGTGCTGCTTTTTAAAGGGCATTTTTTTTCAGATTTCGCTTTTATATCAATTCTCTTCCCTATTTTACTTTCTAAAAACAGAGAGGATTGATATCTGTCAACTAGTTTTTCTTATCGTCTTGTTGATTTTTTCCACTACCGTTCTTTCCACTCAAATAATAATATTACATGTACTTCACTAAAATGTTATCTTTTTCTGTCACGTATATATATTTTTTTGGAAGATCAGTTCCAGTTAACAGTTAAGCAAATCTTTTTGCTTGCAATTTCAAAACTTGAATGCTTCAAATTAACCCACGAGTTACAGATGGAAAGAAGGAGTCCCTGTCACTGAGTAAGCGTCATCTTTTAGTGGGAAAATTAACAATACGACAAAAAAAATGTCCTTTTATTACGTAACATTTTTTATGCATTGGATCTTAACCATTCTTATTTTTGTCCTAAACTGCCCTTTAAACAAAAGAAAACTAAGAAATTAACATACATTCCTTTGTCATTAAGTGAATTTTAATGTTACACGAGCTTCTTTTATTTAACGTGGTACAACATGTTTTACCTTAGTTTTGTCCCTTTTGTTTGGGAGTTAACCATGTTTAAGCAGTCTATTTATTTATATTTTGCAGGTTTGTCCAATTTGGCTGGTCTGTGTTTACAGTTAAAAGATTTTAAACTTTCGACTAGTACCATCATTAGGTTATTACTTGCCAAAGAAAGTAAACAGCGATCCACCACATTGCCTTCATGAACAACTACTAAGTGTTTTAAACAAGCTCAATATTGTGTAAATGTTCAGTTTTCTTGTTTTATTTTTGTGTTATACGTTTTTTTTACAAAACACATTTTTGTAAATAAATTAAAATTTAAAAAAATACAATCAATTGCAGCAAACGTGTTCTTTCCATTCCAAAATGTTTTTTGGAAACCCTACTTTTTAAATACAGTAGTACAACTTGCACTGCCAAATCAATATTGCAAGTACTGCCAAAAATCAATACATTGTGGGACTCGTTACTGGAAAAAGTCTGCTGTTCAACTACGGTATTATTAGAAGAGGCTTGAATTAAGAAATGTGATAGTTAGCCATGTAACAAGATTCAAGGACTGAACTAGTGCACTTAAAGAGTCGGGTATATACAGATGTTATATTGTTAAATTAGCGAAAGCCTTCGACTTAATTTCACGCAAATGCTATGCTTGAAGCTTATGAGGTATGGAATTGACAGTCTTGTGTTGGACTGGATAACTGAGTTCTTGTTCTGCAGGTTACATCAAGTACGCGCGAGTCCTGCACTCTCCACTAAGGATAGTGTAGCCAATGGTATCTCCCCAATGGTTCCGATCTTGGTCGTCACCTGTTTTTTAGCTATATTAATGATCCTAATTTTAAAATGCTAAAATCGCTGACGATATTAAACTGTATTCTACATTGAGGAAATGATACCATTATTTATTAGGGTTGTAACGGACATCGGCTCACCCTCATACCAACGGGTGTGCCAACTGCTTGACTTTTGTTGGTGCCAAAACCATAGGCGGATGTGCAAGAGAGCATGGTCAACCAAAAACTGGATTGGTTAATGAACTCGTGTGCTGATTGGGTGTCAGGTTGAGACTTGGAGCCGACCAGGGCATATAAAAAATATGGGCTCTAGTCCGGTGTTCTATTCTCGTCAATTCTTATGTTAGAGGATGACCGTTTTAATATAAACCAAAATTTCTCATGATTATTTCATATTAAACATGGTTTAACTACTTAAAAGCTTGGCTTCTACATTGAACACTTATTTTGGTTGGTAGCAGCAGACGCGCACGAAACCACGAAGCCTAACAGTTTCACTGGAGATCGAGCACAAAATTGCGGAGAAGCAGATGTCAAGCCGGGAAAAAGTTGGTGACGACGAAAAGGGAAGGACTGCAACCGTGTAGCGATTCAACGGCAGGGATGAAGCTCAAGCCAGACGGGGTCGGCAACAAAAGAAAACGTGGTTGACGATCTTGGAAAAATAGCCAGAGAAGCTGAAGTCAAGCCAGAAAAAGTTGGTCGACGATGGGAAGCGAGAAACTGCAAACCAAGCGGCGATTCAACGGCAGTGACGAAGCTCAAGAAGGCGGCAACAAGGCAATGTGGTCGGCGAAAAAAATTGCATCCCACGGTTATCAGGTTAGCAGATCTGCTGAAATTGTAGACTAACATCACGCAAAAACATCTTAAGAATCCAGATTAGAGGTTTTTACAAGAAATCACCGAAGTGGCAGTGTTGAAACTCGAAAATTCCAGGGCCACTGGAAGAAGGAACTGGAAGTGCAAGTGCCTGAGAGCCACAACCGGAAGCGGGAAGGCTTGGGAGAAGAACTCGACAAGCGACAACTGAGGGAGTCGTCGATCGTCAAACAGGTCATATGTACATTGATTGTAATATTGTGGCAAATTTTTAACTTAATGTTAAATATGCGGACTTGTTTTGAAAATCTTTGAAAATGCTGAATTAGAACCATTAAAGCTTTTGGCTGAAGAGTATCAGTGAAAATTAGTAGAGTAATTGTTAAAGCTTTGCAGGCTAAAATAGCAAGCAGATGATGTTGATAGTGATTTCCTAGATTTTCAAGCCGAAGTTAATCGGCGAAAAGAGCATTGCTAGGGATAAGGGAGCTAATGCAGTTAGTGTTGACAAAAGAAAGATTAAGGCTAGAGCATGAACGAGACACAGATAAAATTCACAAAGAACTTGAATTAAAATGCTTCTTGAAAAAAAAAATTTTTTTTTAAAGAGAATTCGAGTTAGTAAAAGAAAAAATGCAACAGATAGCCAATGCAGGAAAAAATAGTTGGAAAGAAGCAGAAAATAAGAGACTAGAATTCGAAAGGGAAAAATTAACAGATGAGAGTTAGATTAGCTGAAGATAGGCCTCCCAGTGAAAATGCTAGAAATCCCAGTATTCCATGGCTACGACACGTCGCATGCAACCATTTAAAGAATATGGTGATATTTTGCTTTAGTTGAATTTTCCAGAAAGTATTTGGTCATGTAGGTGGTTGTCTTTACTAATGGCAAAACTAGAGAAGTAGTAACTTTGCCACCAAATGTGGACATTAGATATTTTAACACGGTGAAACAGCAACTCACAAAGATTTCAGCTTACATAAGAGGCTCTTCACACTAAATTTTGAAATGCACGTAAATCTCGTAAGCAATCTTACAGTGATTTGCATACATGATTGAAAAAAACGAACTGCCATACTTTGAATGTTCGAAAAATTCTAGAAGACAAACTCTCGCTCAAATTCAAAAAGAAACAAATCCTACCGAATTTGCAAATTTTTAACAGGCTGCTTGACTAAAGATGGAAAAAATAGTCTGCCTATCTTCTTCAGGCCACCACAAGAAGCATATTTACATTATTCACGAGCATCGATTGTTGTGGAAATAGCAGACTAGTCGTCTGCTATTTCCACAGCGATCGATGCTCGTCGGATATTGTGAATAATGTAAATAGTGTAAATAAGCTTATTGTGGTGGCCTGAAGAAGATAGGCGGAATATTTTTTCCATCTTTAGTCAAGCAGCCTGTCAAAAATTCGCAAATTCGGTAGGATTTGTTTCTTTTTGAATTTGAGCGTGAGCATACATGATTCTAACATTACTCCGAGTGGATTAGAACAGCAAAATATGGTACAGATTTCAGTAAGTTGGTTCAGGCTATGTTAATTGAACAGTTTTTCAAATGAGTTAAAACTGTGCTTAGTGGATAAAAGGCATTCAGATAAGCTAGTGCAGGTTGCTACTTAAGGTGATGAATGGTCGGCTAGGCGTCAGGTCTCCAAATAACCGTAATAGGAATACAGGACAGAATGGTGACCAAAATTCCAAGAGTAATGGGAATATGCCTTACTACAGGAAATTTGACTATTACAAGAAAAATGATGGTAATAATAAGACAAATCCA
The DNA here is from genome assembly GCA_023313725.1 of Lithobius niger. Taxonomy (NCBI): domain Eukaryota; kingdom Metazoa; phylum Arthropoda; class Chilopoda; order Lithobiomorpha; family Lithobiidae; genus Lithobius; species Lithobius niger. The sequence continues at coordinate 9,577 of JAHWFP010151499.1, read as the reverse complement.
GGGTCAAACAGTGGGCATGGGCAGGCAAGTAATGCTAATAGTGGTAATGGGAATACTGAAAGAAATGGGAATGGACAGCAGAATGGTAAAATGGCAAATGCTTGAGAAAATTGGCAAAGTACAGATGGGGATACACATACAAATGGTAATTCTAAACACTTTGAAGCTAAATGATCCTGGTCTGAGTGTGGCGATCCTTCCCATCTCGTCAAAAATTGTCCAAGTACACGTAGAACAGCTTCAGTAATTGTGCATGACCCAGGTTAACCCTACATTACGAGATGGCGGGACACAGGCGCAACACTGAATGGTTTTTTTCAGTAAGCTGGTAGATCCAGCTAATCTAACTGGAATAAATTCAGTTGGGTACAGTATTATTTCCCACTCCAGCAAAATTGCCAGTAGCAGTTATGGAGATAGGGACCCCTAGTGGTAAATTAAAAGTTAGGGCATCCGTTTCATCTATTTTGCAGAAAATTTTGATTGAATTTTGATAGACAAAACAATTCGAGGCATTCAGAACTAGAATGAAGAGGAGCAGTCAGAATTGTGTTATTACTAGGGCACAGGCCAACTTCATATAAGCTATTAAAGCTAGGCTAAAGGAAGAGGATAAATTGCAAAATACAAAACACGATGAACTTGTAAAGCTTGAAACTGTGGCTAGGGTAAAGTGAAAAAGCAGCAGTAGGCTAGCAGATGCTTCTGAAGTTAAGGTTAAAGTAAAATCTGTAGGTAGGGATCCAGAATTAACTAAGCCAGGGGCCAAAGCCAAAGTAAATGTAGATAGTGCAGCTAGTATTAGCAGTGTCCTATCACCCTTGACTGCAGATTATTCCAGTTTAGTTCATCTGCAGTAGAGTTCATTGAAGCTCAGTAATTAGCCGAGGGTTTAGAAGTATTGTACAGACGGTGGGAACAGCGCACTACGTATACTACTTAAATACAGAAATCAGATAGTTGATGTAGCACATTCAAATGGGTGGTCGGGTCACCTAGGTATAAAGAAGACTTTGGCAAGAATTCAGCAACACCTGTGCTGGCCCGGGATGTGTGAACAAGCAGAACAGGCAGTCAAACAATGTGATACATGTCAGCGCAACAGCAAAACTCATAAGTTTCCCATAATAAGTACACCATTCAAACGCTTAATAATTGATGTGGTAGGGCTAATGAAACCAACACCGGCAATGGTTCAGGTATATTCCAACAATGTTGTGCCGTGCAACAAAATTTCCTGACCCAGTAGCTTTAAAGGAAGCAATTGTTGATGAACTTGTACTCTGAAACAATTGTTATCGTCAGTCAGCTTTCCGGTAATGATCCAGTCAGACCAAGGCAGCATTTTTATTTCAGAACTAACAACTTATTTCTTAAGAGAAATGTGGGATTGAGATTGTACGTAGTTCACCCCATAGGCCTCAGGCAAACTCGGTTGAACGAGTTCAAATGAATTTAAGACACATTTTAAGTCGTAGTTCAGTGCATGAAACCACAAATTTCGCACCATCGGAAATAGTGTGTAGTAGCAACATTCGGGGACCATTACAGTTACTTAAAGATAGGTGGGAGGATGAAGATGTAAGTGTTAAGTAGTGGAACATGTGTACAACTTGTTAAATAGGTTCCCAAACACTAGGGCATTAGCAGAAGAGGCAACACTTGAGCACAAACCAAAGCAAAAAAGTATTATGACAAAGGGGCTCGATATAAGCAGTATAAGGAGGGCTATCAGGTATTAATGTTCATAATTTACAGGAACACACAAACTTCAGGTATTTTGGAAAGGACCATTTACAGTAATTATAAAGCTGGGAAGAAAAATTCCAATGCTGATACTTTAATCCGACATTTTGTGTTTAGGAGGGAGCACAAAAAAAAGCCGCTGGGCTATATTGTAACCAATGTGTGTGCATCCTGTACTTTCCTGTTTTTTTTTCTCAATGGACTTGTACTTTCCATACTTGAAGTGTGGGGGTGTAACGACACTGGCTTACACTCATACCAACTTGTGTGCGGCTCATCGAAAAGCTAGTGATTACATTTTCATTCCCCTCCCCCCCAGCCATAAATAATGGCCGGTCCGTAAGATGTTTTTGTTGAGGAAACGTAAAATTTTGAAACCCTACATAGTTTAACCCAGAATTGACAGAGACCAACAAAATTCTGTATATGGGGGGGGGGGGG
>JAHWFP010151470.1:875-16215 GCA_023313725.1 Lithobius niger | reverse complement strand
CGCAGTCACGCACCAGACGCACTCCCGCAGTCACGCACCAGACGCACGTCTGCAGATACGCACGAGTTGCACGTCCGCAGACACGCACCAGACGCTCGTCGACACATGCGCACCAGTAACACGTCTGCGCACGTTCGCGCACGTCCGCAGGGCTTACGCACACACATCCGCCAAGGCTTTCCCGCGTCCGCCAGGGCTTACCAGTGTCCGCCAGGGCTTTCTGGCGGACGCCAAGGAAAGCCCGGTCCGCCTGCGTCCAGCAGAAAACCGAAATTGACAGAAACATTTGATTATTCTGGCTTTGAAATATATGTTCTGATAGAATTTTATAGAACCATTGTTTTCAATAGTATTCTTCGGGAGTGGTGATGTCATTAAAAAAAAATTCTGCATATGACGTTTTGGAAAATTAAGTATTTTTTTTTTTAAGGTTTGGTGTGTGGATTATGTGGAATATGTGGAATATGCCTGTTTTGCAATATAGGGTCAAACCAGGAGTATATAAATATCAAAGGAACGAGTGGTGGTTAACCCTACTAAGGCTCAGACCCGGGAATACAGACCTACTCGGCGAACGTTTGCACTACAAAAAATGCATCCAGTGGTGGATTTACGGCGAACGGCCATGGTGGTCAAGGCCTGAAAAACCCCATTTTGTCTCCGAAAATCTGACTTTTTTATATTTTTGCTGTTTGATTCCGGCTGTTTACCTGCATTAAAAGGATTACGAGCGAGGGGCAAACATATGATTGGCTACTGTCTTTGGATAACACGGAATTTTTTTTTAAATACACGTACGCTGGAAATGCAGTTGGTCCGTTAGTTGGTTAGTTATACCCATGGTTTGCAACAATGCCTCAGAGAATACGGGAGTCGGCTCAGAGTGTGTTTGCATCCTTGGAGGTGTAAATCCCGTATTGTCCCCGGCATTGTTGCAAACCATGGGTATAACCTATACGTACCCATGGCCACTTTTTGTGTCCAATAAATTTGTACCTAAGTTTTCTTTTTCCCTTTTTTTCTCTTTTGTTTTGGGTCATTTTCTGTTCGGTGATTTCCATTGCAACAATACTTATTGCAACACTCGATTCTTCCAACAATCGGCAATGCAGTAGTTATTATACCAATTAGGAATGAGTAAGAATCTGCTAACAGTACGTGCGCGTGTTTCGAATCTTCATTGTTGACTCAATTTCATTTCGTTGTGTCGCTAAAAATGGCAGTAGCTTTAACCACTCTTGTCAAGCGGCATCAAGCAGTCATTGGAGTCAGCTAGAAGCTGTCGTTAATGTGGGTGAGTTAAATCTTAAGCCTAGTTATCCGGAATTATTGTTAAATTTTATTTCGTTTCGTTAGTTTATTGTTTAGAGTTTGAGTTGAATCGTTGGTGTACTTTTTTGTGGTCCAAGACAGGTTTACAGTCCAACCAACGGACCGACTGTTTTTCCAGCGTAGGTGTATTTTAAAATGGGAAACGTTGAATTTAGTTGGAAATGTTAATTTAGTTGCAAATTTTAATTTGTGGGACATTTGGTAGTTTTCGTAGTGTAGTTCCTGCATCATTGCATTTTTACAAAATATATCGGTAGATAATGTAAACATATTAAGTTATTCCTACACTTTTGAACAATGAAATGTTAAGTTGTACTCCTACACTTTTACTTTTAAACAATGAAATTTTAAGTTATTCTCCTCCTTGTACTCCACTTATCCTCCACTTACAACAACAATCTTCGTAACAATTGAAGTTGGATTCATAGTTTGTAACAATCAACCATGGGTACAATGGAAACTTAGACCGCGCATCACATGAAAACCCTAAGGACTACCCAAACCACATTTTACATGTAGTAGCACGGGTGCCTAGACATGGTTTATAAAAAAAAAATCCGTGATCGGACATGGTGTTGAGGAAATATCAGGGTGAGAAGTGGGAAGAGGTCGAGCCAAGCAACAACAGCCAAGCAACTAGAGAGCCGTGGCAGTATCTGTCGAGTGTCATGTCAAAGATCTTGGGTTTCTTCAGCAAAATTGTCCCTCTCGTTGTCTACTCATGGATATCCTCATCTGGAGGTGGTGACGGGCTGTGCGGCTGCCGTTAGGTGGCAGAGGGCGGCCTGCACCCTGTTTCGAAAGGAAAAGCAACACTCAGCACAAAGCGAGGCCGTGTCTAATTGTTATTAATAAACAAATACGGAACATTAAATGTTTAGAGTAAGGATCTAAAAGTCAAAACCTAGAAGGAACACGGACAAGCTTTGACAGTCAGGGTCTAGGGGTAAAATTTACTACCCTTACTACCCGGTGGTTAGCTTAGTTCTAGTCTCTTCGGCCTGAACGTGTGCATGAACGGTTGTAGCAGGTTTTCTTTGTTCTTAGAATATTGTTATGGAACTTTAATAACACAATTTCCTTGTGAAGTTTGGCATTTTGTCTTTTGATGCTTTAGAATTTTTTATTATATTTCGTAGATTTATGGTAGAGGATTACCATAATGCTCTCTGCTACGAATATGCTGGCATGTTGCTAAATTGAAAAATAATTTTCAACGCAAAGCAAAGCAGGAAACGTATAACCATACTACCACTTGATCATCAAATGGGTCATTGTAGGAGGATTTCCAGTTTTCGTCAAAATGTATTTATTGCTGACCACCGGGTAGTAAGGGTCTAATGCTTACCAGCCTCTCACTGACAAAATTTTACGCCTAGACCCTCACTGTCAAAGCTTGTCCATGTTCCTTCTAGGTTTTGACTTTTAGATCCTTACTCTAAACATTTAACGTTCCGTTTTTATTTATTAATTCGTGTTACTTTTAGAATTGCAGCTGAACTGTAAAAAAGTGCAGTTGACGGTCAAAGCTGAGAGTTTAACACAAGAGACCCTAAGCTGACTCTTACTATCCTGGCTACCACCAATGGTAACAATAGAAACAAATCCTTTAATCTTCAGTCTCTGTCTTGTAGCTGGCGTTTGCTAATTGGTATTGTTGCATAATAACAATGTTTAAAACAATGTAAAACAATCAATCTGGTGGTTTAGAGCTCCGTAACCCCTGAACCACTTGACCAATTAGAAAAGGTCTTATGAAAAGGGCACATCTACAGAGCAATACCTGTAAAATCAGCTAAGAACCAGCTTTATAGGACAAATGGTTTGACCTGTAGAGAGGACAGACGAAAGTATCCCCAGAACAACAAGAAGCAGAACAACAAGTTGTCTATTTGGCCCCTGTCTGCATCTCGGGTTTGGCTGGACCAAATTTCACAATTTTTGGACTGCAGACAGGCCTTGACTAGTCGAAGCTAGATTCCAAATTTGGTTTAAAGATGTTTACTTTTGACGGAGTTATAAGCTCTCAAAGTTGAGAGTTTAACACAGAAGTTCTAGGTCGACCCTTACTAACATTGGCTATTGTCAGTGTTAAAAGGCAAGTTGTACAAGAGTCAAACAGCAATAATTGATGGACTTAAATAAATAATAATATAATAATAAATTTATTGCGTTTTCAAGGCTCGAAGTTTTAAATAAAAACTTGTGAGAGCCGCAATACATACAATAAATAAATAATACATTTAATACATAATAAATTACACAATATATACAAAATAGTTAAATATGTACAAAAAGGAATTAATTTACAATAAAATCCGCTGTTTAGTTATTTTATTATTTTAATAATTAATAGTTATTTCCTATCCAGCTAACAGTAGTCTGTGAGAACCTTTAGTTTTTGTAAGAATTTACCAATACTTGTTTTAATTCTTTTTTCAAGATTCCTTTGCTTTGATAGTTGAATATTTTGGGGTCCAATTTATTGAAAATGCGTGGTATGTAATAGGGTTTGTTTCTTAATCCATGAGCATTGTTCCACTCTGGTATTCTATATTTCTGTGTTTTTTTCTTTAATCGTTTGCTTTTGTTTTCATCATAATTTGTGTGTGTATTTATGTAGTAATTCTTTATTACTACCACAAAGTCTCATAGTTCTATAATTTTTTTAATGTTATTTTTTTGTATATAATTCATTTTTTTTTCACCTTCTCTCCCAAATAATACTTTTACTATCTTAATTTTGCACTCTTTGTAATCTCAAAATGATATAATCTGTCGCAAAACCATAAATGCCTACTACATTGAAAGTTTCAGCATTTTGCATTTGAAAATAAATGTGTGCGCAACTTGAAACTTGTGCTTCGTATAGACCGGACACAGAGATGAGAAGAGTTTTGCCTTAGTAACATCCCAAGTAAAGACTATATCGCATATGCTTTCACCAAGCCTTTGCCTAGAGGTCCCTTTGTGCGTTCTCGAGCAGCCTTTTGGTGTGACGTAATGCTGTTATTTGTAGGCCTTTGTCTTATTTTAGCTTTTATCTTCAAGTAGGTTAAAGCTACGTATCACATTTATTTTAATAGGCTTTCGTTTGCTCCGCGTGTTTAGTTATTTTTAGCTTCTTTCCACATCCGACACTAAAGATGTGAGCCATCGCCGCCGACTAAAAATAAAACGGCCCGTTTGTTACGGCTGGTGGACCGGTGGGGCTGCTTCCGCTAATAATTCTGAGATTGTTTCCGACAATAATTACTGCTGCGCAAAGTGCCTGCCCTAAATTACAAATGTTAATAATAAAGCATTTTCATCAGAGCGATAGTTTTTAACAATACTCAAAAGATTCAGCAGGTTGGCAATGCTGCCACCAACGCCACCAACGAAAATATTGAGGCGCACTCCTCTATCACGCACAGCGACAGCGATCTAAAAACCTTATTATAATCTATCAGTAACGATCACAACATTCTAGGTCAAAAAGTGTTAGCTCTTAGGCCTACTTTAGCCTTTAGGCTTAATTTTTAGCTTTTAGGCCTACTTTTTAGTTGTCATTTTTATTTCGTAAGTAGCAGCTGCGTTTGCGATTAGGTCTATTCATTAATGCACCACGGTAACGAGACTACACGTTGACGTGCCAACGAGAAACCTTCAAACTATTAGACGCAGGCATGTTGTTGTTTCGGCTGGAAAGTGTAAAATCGTCGCTGCTGTTTAGTTAAGTTTTATATGTATCGCTTCGCCGTGATACGACGATTTAGGTTTCATATTGGGGATTCCCATCGCTAGTGTAAATGAAAGTTTCTTCGCCATGCTGAAGGTAATCCCTCCAAGCATTCTTTTTTTTCAAATGATGCGAAGGTGTATCGTTTACGGAATTTTTTTGGTTTTTATGGTTGCGATGTTCCATTAGTGTGACAATCAAATGTTATTATTTCATTGAGTTACGTGGAAAAAGCTTATCAGCCAGAAAGAAGCAACCAAAATTTAATTTGCCGTGTTTTTTAAAGTTCACTTGACTACCACCAGCATGCATGCATATGCTTCGTCGGAATTCCTTAACTATTCTGGATTCCAAATTTGCAGTGGTGAGTGTTAGAAATTAATTTCGAAAATGTGCAATTTCGTCCATAATAATTGTTCGATTTACGGCAAATTTTGGCTCAGCAATACTTTCGGGGGTATCAAGGGATGTACCAAATTTCATTCCAATCCGACCTTTCGTTTGGGCTCCACCCAGACTACAAAAGTGCAACCAACGGACCAACCAACATTTTCAATTTGGTGTCCGTTATAGGCTACGCTTTGCTCGCTCGCTCCGCCAATTAAATTACTGATATATTTAATTCAATTATACACATCTCTAATGTTGCTTCGTGGTTTGATTTCCCTTTACACAAAACACAAGTCATTAGTAAAATGTCCCTTGTGTTTTGTGTAATAGTAAATCCTACTACATGGTGCACCATTAGGGACTTCTGCATTTGAATTACAGATATCTGCAGTTGAATTAAAGACATCTCTAATTCACTTCCAGATGTCTTTAAGTTGACGTATTTAAATATATCTACAAATGAATTATAGATATCAGTAATTCAATTACAGATTTCTTTAGCTCAATTAGCCTACAGATATCAATAAATACGTACCAGTTATAGATATCTTTAAATGACTAGAGATATCTTCAAATGGCTAGAAATATCTTCAATTCATTTGCAGACATCTTTAAATCATTTAAAGGTACCTGTAAATCCCTTGAAGATGTCTTTAAATCATTTAAAGGTATCAGTAATTGCAGAAAAAAAATCAGAAATGGCTTTCCCTACAAGTCGACTCGTATTATAAAAAGTAGAATAAATATATTTAAAGCTAAGCCTTTTAGAGTATACTATACTAATTTCTTCGACCTAAGCATTCTGCCCACAAAATCAAGTTTCTAACTTAATCCAACAATCCTTGAACAATTTTAATCAACCCTGTTTCAATTTTTGTTCTGTAGGTACTTACTGCAGTATATGTTCAGGCTAGCAAGTCCAAGGTTTAAAAAAAGTGTACGCTCAGTCATAGTCTTTGTCAATGCGGTAAAATAGAGTGGTAGAGCCTACTATGGGGAATCCGACATAGGCTGTGTCCTTGATAGGCTAGTTTCCTAGGAAACAAAGTGGAACGAATAATAAAGTAACGACAAATATAGCCGTTGTATTTATTAAGCGTAAGAGTAAACAATAACTGCATTTGCTCATGAGAGAATTTAATAAGCAACAGAGAAATTTGTGAGAGACTAATTGAAGACTGCTCGTTAATACTGCCGTTATTTCTGCAGAGTTTATACCAAGTCAGGGAAAATCAGGGATAGTCAGGGATATGAAATACGGTCAGAGAAAGTCAGGGAAAAAATGGAAAATTGACAGGGGTACTCAGGGATTTTTTTAATTTAAAAAATGGGGCAAGAAGGAAGTAGCAAAGTAAGTGGAATTTTCGAGACCAAACGGTTCATTATAAAAACGAAATTCTAAAAATGAAAAAAAGGTTCTAAAAAAACCAGTTCATTCTAAAAACGAACTGTTTTTTTTTTTAGATCCCGTTTTTCCATTTTTAGAATTTGGTTTTTAGAACAAACCGTGTGGTCTCGCAAATTCCAGTTCCTTTGCTACTACTTTCTTGCCCCATTTTTTAGTTTAAAAAAAATTGGGGGAAATGTGTAGTTCCTGGCCTGGAAGTTATGATGCCGGGCTTGCAGAGTGAACAGTTGACTCTCTGTAATTAAAAACTTTTTTTAAAGTAGAAGTGTTTTGGTCAGGGATATTTGGTGAAATAAGTCAGGGAAAATCAGGGATAGTCAGGGATATTCATTTTCAGATATGAGTATGAACCCTGTTCTGGCCCAATTTTAAAACAGTGCCTTCCACAACGCAAAAGTGAAGAAAATCAAGAACGCGTGAGAAAAATATTTGCTACCGTGTAAACAGTGAATCCTAAGAAATACTGATAGGTGGTGTGCTTCCATCGTTTTTGGCGTGTGGACAGCTAAGCGTTTAATGGTTTGGTCAATGGTATTAAGGTCGACTTGTTTAAAAAAGATGCAAGCCAAAGCTTTCTAACGATCACTATTTACGTACAAACCAAATACCGCAGTATAGACAATGGCAAATAATACAATAAGCACTGAGGTTTCTTTTGTTGTTGCGGTGATCTAAAAATTATGTGACACACTGACCGGACGGATCCGGTTACTCAATGATTTAGTGAAACAAGATGGAGCTAGCTTTTGTTGAAATTAACGCCAATGTCTCGAGGATGCCTCACAATATTCGCGCTGCCCACTGGGATTTGGTGATGCGAATGGGTTTAACCCTTTGTTGCATATGGCAAACTGGATGGTAACCTTTAGGGTACCATGTGTTAATCAGGTCGGCCGTGGGATTCGAACCGGCATTCGCTTGGTTTGGAGACGAGGATGCTGACTTTTGGGCCGTTGCTGCCCTGGCGACCCCTCACAAAGCTCGCGTTGCACGTTGGGACTTAGTTTTTGGCCGTTCCGTTCCGTTCCGTTCCGTGGCCGTTCCGTTCCGTTCCTTAATGTTAAAGTCGTTCACTTTAACTGGACGATGCACAACAAAGGGTTTAATGGTTTAACGTCACTGACAGGCCAAATCGAGCTATATGCCAGCTTCATGACTCTGCGGTTTATTTATTTAGCGTATTTATTAGGGGGAAATGGCATTTGCGTGTACAGTTTTAACGCCTTCAGATTTCGGCACATTTCCAGCAACCTGGTGTGTCTGCATTAATACACTAACGTACGATTACTAAATCTTTGATGAAAGCCGGCCACGACGTAAAACGACACTACTGAAATGACGTCAGCAGAAAACGAACCCGTTCCTTCCCCTCCTTTTGTATACGTCATTGCCATTCCATCATCATTACGACCATCATCATTCGATCCCAGTCGAAATTCCAATATCGGAAATAATTAGTGGGGGGAAAGCCACCAACTAGAGCAGGCGGCACCGCACATTTACAGAAGTGAGCACGTATACTGCCTAGAAACGACGTAGATCCAATGGATGACTGAAAACACCGTTGCTATTTAGCATTACTCAAAGCCATTCACCGTGCAAATTTAATGGCTACCGGAACCACATCAACGAAATATACCAAACCAAAACCAGCCATAGCACACCCAATCAAGCTTATCATTATTTATTTAGTGATTAATTACACCTTTGCGGCGTGTCTAAATACGCGAGTCTGGTTTTGAGTTCTCTAACTATTATTGTGCCGGCTACGGCGATAAGCCGGACACGATGATGTGGCTATACGTCGATATAATTTTCTACAGCATTCCGGGAACATTTGGCATCTTTAGTGGCTGCTTTTGATGTGGGAAGCAACATCGACCTGATGGAGAGATGGAGGGGGAGAAATAGACGGATGGAACGAGCGAGCGAGCGATGTAGTAATTGATTACCGATTAGTCGGTAACATGACAACAACTTTCATCGTCGGCGCAAGAGACCGCGAAATTCATGAATATATCGATACGGAACCGGTTTTGAAGAGAGCGATATTCGACCATTACTGCGGCGTCGTTTCCCCTCGCTCTTGAAATGGCAGGAAAACTAATTATTATACGCGACAAGTTTCAAGAAATTCGTTCTAAACAGGGTTTCCCCGAATGGAATAAATGCCGTAAATTCGATCTCTTCAAAACAAAACTTATTTAGCGGATTCCCGCTAAGCCTTTAGCCGTCTGACGTCGTGATATTAAACGCCAAGCTCTTTTGTCACTTCACCCCACCGTGTAATAAATAGTTTAAAGGTTGGGCCGCTAACGTTAATTAAGTGGTTCGCAGGAGTGCACGCATGGCTTTTTTTTTTTTTTATCTTAGCGCATGAAATGCTTTTTATGACATTGTCTAAAAAAAAAAATTCCAATCGCGCATCAACGCTTTCACGAAATACTTTCTGGAGCCGATGACCACATTAGCTCTTTGCTCCATTCAAATGATCGCCTCGAAACCAATCTGAGGACCCTTCAGACGCATGTCACAGCTAAAAATTTGGATATAATGAATGACTTTTATCAGTTGTGCAACTTTTACACGCTGATCCTCGCATTAAAACATAGATAGTGTGACCCACAACAAAATGTAAGCTGCTGATTTTGTTTTGTTCGGTAAAAAAAAAAGCCATCACCCGCATCTGAAAAATAACGAATAAAAAATATAAAAAAAAAACGCTGCCCGCTACCGTCACTTTTTTTCGTACCACTCCTGAGAACCACTTAATTAATTTAAGCGGCCACAAATGAAAAATCTGAAAATGACTCAAGTAAATTTCAAGTACTTCGTTTTGCGTTTGAAGTCCTAGTCGGTGGGATTAACTTGGCGAAAGAGCTTAACGTTTGGTGTAATGACTTCAAATGGCTGAAAAGCTTGGCGGGAATCCTTGGCACAGGTGTTAAAAACAAATAAACAAACAGCGGAGAAAGTGTTTCGTGAAATCGTTGAGACGCGGTAGGGATTTTTTTTTTTAACAATGTCATAAAAAGCATTTCATACACTAAGAAAAAAAACCATGCGTGCACTCCTGCGAACCACGTAATTAACGTTAGCGGCCTAACCTTCAAAACATAACAAAACAGAACAAAAGCCGAATCGTCGAACAAATCAAGCCTGCGGTCCCTCGGTCAGTACACAATAAATCGCAAAGCAAAGCGTTAGAGGTAGAAAACAGTCTGCATTAATGGCTGGACTCGTGAAAATACCGTATGTATTACGATTATAATATACAGGGTAATCACAAAAGAAACGAACAGTTGAAACGTTTATTAAACGAAAACGATTCAACTTATCGACAAACGGTTTTCACCGTCATGTTCTGCAACTCATTAAGTTTCGCCCGGCAAGTCGTAGATGTTCAACGTTTGCTCCCTTAGTTGCACGGCAAACATCCATGCGACAATCAAATTCCTGCCTAAAACAGTTTAGCACATCCTCGTCAATTACGGCAATTGCTGCTGTTATCCGTTGCTTCAGATGTTGTATGTCACGCGCCATGGCTGTTTGCTGTGACGTGCATATCACGTGACTGGGCTAGTCCAATCAGACGGCCAAACAGCCGTTGTTCTCGTTCGCCAATGGCTAACTCATGGTGACGTCACGGCAAACAGCCATTGCGCATGGTTTAGGTTGGTTGGAAGGGGAGGAATGACCACCTTATATCTTTTACGTATCCCCGTTAAAAATTAGTCGCATGGTGTTAATTCGGGGCTTGGTGTTGGCCAAGTCATGAATTCCTTGTTGTTCAAACACACAAAACGCCTTCTCTGTAGAATTTGCGGTCAATTTGCGTAACTAGTCACGTGACGTTCACGCGATGCGTATTCGAAAACTACCACCACTCTGCGAAACTTAGTTGCAGAACGTGATGCCGAAAACAGTTTATCGATGAGTTGTATCTTTGTCGTTTTATAAACGCTTCAAACTGTCTAATTCTTTTGTAATCACCCAATATATATTCTATTTTATATAATATACAAAAGGAGTTTTTGATCAATATCCTTTCAATAAATTACGACTTTCAGTTAAAACGGCTGCCTTCGTGCTAAACTTGAAGACCTTACCTGAATCTACGTTATTTCATTTCACCGTTCGTGTACGAATCCTCGTCTAGCAGGAACAGCAGAATTATCAGAATCCTATCGTGTAACGCCGTCTGTTATCTGTCATGATGACCATTGGATACTAACCACAAGGCCACCTGAGAAACAGGTCTTGAGCAGCATCTTCTGCAATCCAGGTAAAGGTCAGCAGCGGGAACAAACACGGCAACGGGAGACACCATTTAACTGGCATATGCCGTGCTCATTATTATGCGCTAGCAGGAAGTAACATTATGGACGCGTTTATGCAACGACTAACCTTTGCATTCTCGCAGCTAGAACTGAATCGTGATGGTCGTGTCATTGTGGTCGTGATGGTCGTGTCATCGTGTCATTGCCATGTAACAATGCTACCTGGAATAGCTAAATTGACATAACTTGAGTTAATGCTTGCAGTCTCATAATCTATTAAATAGAGAAATCCTCATGATGAAATAATTTTCCCGGACCCTTCTGATCTAGCAATATTGACAGTTTTTCGTTGCGAGCCGGCAGAGCTTAAACCCACCACAAAAAATGTTGGAATTTTATATGAAAAGTGCTCTTATTTCCGAAGACTACCGTTGGATTACTAAATCTTTGAAATCCGGCCACGGCATAAAACGAGACTACTGAAAAAGACTCGGCAGAAAACGAGCCCCGATTTTGTAGACGTCATTGCAATTCCATCATGAAGATTCCATCTGATTCCATCTCATGATTATTCATAACCGGTTTGTTTTTATTCTGATCAACAGTTTAGAAGTTACTAGGCAAACACAATTTTTTTTAGCTGTCATCTAGGGATTTTTATCAAGTTGTCTAAAACATTGTATTTACGTCGTTCAGTTCAAAAAATATTCCTAGCATATTTGATTCAAATCATTCCATGCAGTCCCATGATAGGGTTAACCGTTCCAAATTAGGTTTTGAACTCTCTTTGGGGTGCCTCCTCCACGCCTCAACCCCTGCATCACCAGAAACGCTTTCATCACAAAACCTTGTGTACATCGTTCAGCTGTTTGCAAAGAATATTAGTACAAAATTTCATTCGAATTGGTTCACGCGTTTGACTGTGCAACATACAGAAGAATAGACAGAACAAAACGCCAAATCGTCGAATCAAAACAATACTTTGTTTGCTTCGTTCATTCACTCAACAAGCTTAGAAAGAAAGAAAACACGTCTGCTGCCATTTGGACTCGAACACAAGTCTTTTCGTTTATTAGCCGTGAACTATACCAACTGCGTTGCTGGGACGACACTTCCTAGCTACAAGCTCGAGTTCAATTCAGTCTTTCTCAAGAGGTACATCAACTTGTTTTACGCGTATACACGCTGATTGGGTACAAGAAATGTATTGTACCCAACCGTACTTAAAATCAAAATTTTATTGTTGTTTTGTTTCCAATAGTAATATCACAAGAGAGTGGTTTAATATAATTTTTTCCCTCTAAAGTTGTATTCCGAACCGGGAAAAAAAATACAGGTTGGGAATATAAACTAGTGATTAAGAAAAATTATCTATACCATGTCAGAATAAAAACAAAAAGGGCCTAACAACCGGCCGTATTCCAGAAATCCAATCGAGTGTGAGTGTGAGTGGGAAAATGTGAGTGCAAACATCTAAGGTAAGGATCGACAATTTGTGTACAACCATATGTGCAAATGTGAGTTTCCTAACATCTGAGGGTATTTCTATACACGCACTTTGACCCTTATACTCACCCTTAGTCCGACTTGGCTCTTGAGCAGATTTCTGGAATACGGTTGTAAGGCGAAAACGTCATCACAATTATGTGTGGTAAATTATCATGCGTAATATCTCCAGCGTTAAGGAAATTATTGATAATTTTTTTTTATCTCATATGTTTTGGCCCATATAAACTTCACGAGTGCTATTTAGACAGAAATGTATTTCACGATCAAGAGAACAAATTTCTGGCAGGGAAATCCTCAGATGTATTACGGAACGTTTATATTTGCTTAAAGGGTAATTACATCCATTTTGACAAGCATGCTTTACTTTTGGATCATTTACCAAACTAAACACAATAACTAAACACAAGAACTGCGGTAAGAATACGTTACGTACGTCCAATACAACAATTTAATTATTGCATCACCAAAACACGATACGGAGACGGCCATTGTTTTGCTGGAACGCGCAGAAATTAATGCCGACAGATGTTATTTTTCGATTTCGACTCGCAGCCGATTGAGATAGCTCTATTGGCTGTGAGAGCTCAAGCGTCCGACGGCCTTACAACTGTCGGCCAGCTAAGGCCGTCAGACGCTCGAGTTCTCACAGCCAATAGAGCTATCTAAACCGGCTGCGAGTCGAAATCGAAGAGTGACATCTGTCGGCATTAATTTCTGCGGTTCCAGCGAAGCAATGGCGGTCTCCATGTCATGTTTTGGTGATATAGTAATTAAATTGTTGTATCGGACGTACGTAACGTATTCTTACCGCAATTCTTGTGTTTAGTTATTGTGTAAATGATCCAAAAGTAAAGCATGCATGTCAAAAATGAACGTAATTGCCCTTTAATAACTAGGTACTTCAAGAAAATATTTTCTTCCATGTAGTGTATCAAGCAGAAATTTCGCAGATAGCTACAGTTTAACCGTGGAACGTGTCTTTTGCTGGTTTGGAGGTTAGAGTAAGCTTAATATTCAAAGTTGTCAGTCAGTCTCAATACTATTTTAAGTTAAAGAGTTACGACGTTTTGTTTCAATAATACAAATAATGAATGTATATTAAGCAGTTTTTAGGTAACCATATACGAAACCTAACTATGCAAGGTATTCGAAGTAATATTTCTCTAGATCATGGGGAGAGAAGAAAATCCAAACTAGAATCCTTGATGCTAGCGCGTTTTACATAGACCGTCACAATATTTCATCACAGTGTTTAATTTTGAAGACCGTATATATATCTGGTGAAATGTGTGAATAAAGAAACTGGGAAACCCGTTCACACATTCCCCTCCCAATAGACTGCCTCGAACTGAATTGACGAAGTGGCCTCCAAGATCTTTATTTTTATTTTTTTTTTGGCATATCTCGAGGGGTCGTTAGGCTTCAGAGGGATAGGAGGAGAGAAAGAGAGGCCAAAGAGTTAAAAATTGTTGCCGCTGGCCCAAAACGTGCTGGAGCGTGGAATGACAGTTTTGTCGATCGGTTGGCTGTGGTAACCTGGCCACTCCGAGTGACCGGCTGATGGAAATCGAACCGGCTACTTGATTGCAGAACTTGTTAGATGGACCTGTACTGGCCGTCGAAACTATAGGAAGGATGGCGCGGATTGGTGGTTACGTAGTGAAATGGTGGTTTAAGTCACCATTCAGTCAGGACACAAAAGTGTTCTATAATGCGGGCTGCAATCATATAATGTGCGGTGAGAACAAGCACTCTGAGAATAAGCCATGCCACTTCATTGACCATGACGGAAAGACCGTTTGTTTCAAGAAGATTGGTTTCTTATCATGTGCATTTGAAATGCAACATCAAGGACCGTGGTAGCGGTCCTTATGTAAGCCTCAGCATGAACTTCCCTGTTGAACGTCAAACTTTGAACTCCTATAGTTTCGCCCAAAATTGACATAGACCAACGAAATTCGGTATTTGGGGTCGTGTCATAACTATTTCACCGCGTTACAAATTTTAATGACAACAATTGAACCGTTCGGCGTCCACAGCATGGTCATTTCTTGTTGTTGTTATTGTTCTTGTTGTTCTTGTTGTTGTTGTTGGGACTCTTTGCTCTGACCTGGAGATCGAACCACTGAACCGATTTTCAAGTTCTATAGCTTAAAACGTAGGTATGGACATCGCCTAGGGCCTTTCGCAGGCTATGTTAATGCAACTATAATATTCTTGACACGGAAAACCAAATGGGCTAGAACTTTTGCTCTCACCTAGAGATCGAACCAATGCACCGATTTTCAATTTGTATAGCTTAACATGTAGGTATTAACACCGAACAGGGCCTTTTGAATACGATTTTGATGTGACTACAATATTCTCGTCGGCAGAGCAAATATTATTGTAGAGCACTGGGCAGAAATCATTAATGTTGTTGTTATGACTTTTTACTCTCACCTGGAGACCGAACCACTCGACCGATTTTCAAGTTCTATAGCTTAAAACGTAGGTATGGACAAGGCATAGGGCCTTTCGTAGGCTATTTTATGTAACTACAATATTCTTGACACGGAAAACCAAATTGGCTAGAACTTTTGCTCTCACATAGAGATCGAACCAATGAACCGATTTTCAATTTGTATAGCTTAAAATGTAGGTATTAACACCAACCAGGGCCTTTTGAACACGATTTTGATGTGACTACAATATTCTTGA
>JAHWFP010151445.1:0-13177 GCA_023313725.1 Lithobius niger | reverse complement strand
CCCCCCCCCCCCCGAAGAAGGGTAGGACACTGGCACCAGAAAGAGATTTTGTAGAGGCAAGGGTGATGAATTATTTGTCTGGACAGGCTTTGATTGGTTTAAGCACGAGTGCATTTTAGGTACGTGACGTGATTTTGAGACGTGATTTCAAGAACTTCTGTCTCATCCCAGGAGGAATCGAGAGAGAAAAAAATCTATTAGAGAAAAATGTTGATGAATGAAATGCCAGCATCGTTCATTAATGAAATAACTTGACTTAATGCTCAATTACTTGAACGGATAGATTCCAAGGAAATGATACACATTGTTCACATGAACTTGATCCCTGAATTGGCAGCAATGCTTTGTAATCAGAAATACACCGAGCATACCCTCAGGTACATGAATTTGGCCACAAGTGAAAATTCGCGGCAGAAAAACTTGTCAGTTGAAAATGGTGAAAATGTAGCTGTAAAACCAGAAATGCAGAACGTGAGTAAAACTATCACAGGTTAAGTGTTTTCGTTGCCAGAAATTCAGTCGTTATGCCATTAAAATAATGTAGAGAGAATGTTTTTCCAAGTTATGTTTCGTGGCCCCCAGCCAACAAATTTGCCCCCCCCCCCCCTACCGCTGCCCCCTCTAGCCAGTGTCCCGTTTAAAAACTCACGTTTAATTGCAAGTGCCAGGGTGACATCTTAGAGCAATATACTCACTTCATTACGGAAGGAACATACAATCAGTTGCGGAAAGCAACAATCAGTTGCGTTATTCAGTGACGTCATCGTCAACGAAGGGGACAGACGGAATACATGGACAAACATTGGCGGCACTCCAGAAACAAACAGGAGGAAACGCGAGTTGTTACTACGGTGAGTTACTCAGACAACACAACTTTTTTCCTACATACACAAAGCTTTTATGAAACCGGAACTTCGACGTTCCAACACCGGATAAGACCTAGGAAGATATATGGTAACTGCGCCCGCGCCAGTGGCCATCTTGTGCCGGTTTCATAAAAGTTTAGTGTATTCCAAGTATGGTCCCAATAAGCCACCGTACGTTGCGATCACGCAGCTTAAAGGGGGCTGGCAAACAACAATAAGGAGAGAGTGGGAGAACGAATTTCGTGAAGTGCGTTGTGTTAGCTAACATTTGCCATATGAGGTTTGTAAAAATACAAAAAATTGTTTAGGCAGTTTGCGACAACGCAAGGTTTGAACTGCAATGTGGGCCAGGCATATTCTACGATTTTCAATGCCATGTTGTCTGTGCTTATGCAGTCTTTGTCGAGCGATGCGCTAGTAACCCTTCTGTGAAGTTACGTTGCGATAGTAGGAGCTGCTAGAGTTTCAACCCCCTGGTGCCATATTTTTAGAATCCGGGAAACGCAAGTTAACCAATGCTGGGGAGCGGGCGTTAGGCGAAGGTTGTGATGCTCCAATTGTAAAAATTAACTTTACAAGTGAACTGATTCTGGGACCGAAACCAGAGGTGATTATAAATGTTAACGACCAAGAAATGGAAGCTTTATGGGATTCTGGCAGATCCAACACTTAGCGAGAAAGCTTGGACAAAAATTAAGAACCAAAAGTTAAAAACTTGTGATTAGAACCTGTGCTTGGCAAATTTTTCAAAAATCCATTGAAGTTAAAAATTTGGCTGGTTGAAATTAAAAATTTCACGTCATGGGAGGGAAATAATTTTTCCTATTGTGATTTGTAAGAGTCTGCCCTATGACGTCATTTAAGATCACATATCGTTGAGCTGGGACATGTGTGCGAATTTAACTTGTAACACTGGTGGAGAAGTGACAAAAGCTTCATTAGACATAATAAAGATTGACAAGAACTGTGCTGGTAGTAATCTGTATCAGTTGGTGATGTTTTCGCAAGGCAAAAAAATAGTTTCAGAGGTAGATTTGACTAAACAAAAAAACTCGAGTTCCATCAGTTATTTAAGAAGCAGGTAGAGCATTGCTTGCTCGTTGAAATGCACATATCTATATATGCACATCTACCAATTATTAAAATTCCAGTGCAAAGTGCTTATTAAATTAATCCTATCAAACAGAAAATATCAAACGAAATTATCCAGAATGTGTTAAATCAGGGATTAATTGTGCCAACTGAAAATACCAAAGCTGTGCCAACTGATAAATTATAAATTTCTGAAATCAGTTACTAAAGACAACAATTGCAATCTGCCGTCTATTGATAATATTATAAACAGCTCGGTGGGAACACCGAAGTATATTAGGTACGACTTTTGATTTAAAATCTGCATTTTGGAAAATTAGACTTGATAAGCAACTAAGTGAATTAGCAGCATTGTTTACCAGGGGGTATGTTTGCACCTTTAATGGTACAATTTGGTTTAAAAAAAAGCGGGACGTTGTTTTCAAGGGTTGATAGAACATTGCTTAGAACATCACAGTTTAGTGCGATTTTTGGTTAAAAGGATGCTATTTCGGCCGCGAGTCGGGACCCATCTTCAAAAAATGGAGTTTAACTTGATTTTAAACCCAGAAAAAAATCCAGTTGAGGAAGAAAGCGATCAGAATTTTGGGGTAATTCATAGGTCAGGAAGGGATAAAACCGTATTCAGCAAAAACAAGTTTTTAAAGAGGCTGACCCTCCTAGAAATGTTAGAGAGCTAAGGTGATTTTTGTGCTTAACTTCCCAGTTTCTTGGATATTTAGATTGCTAGCCTATACAACAGACTGTTTTCCATGCTACAGGTAACTAAGAAATGGGCAAAGTGGAAATGGGATGATCAGTGTTAAAAGTCATTTAAAACACCTAAGAGGGTTTAACATTGCCACCAGTTTTAGCATAACCAGATTTTACTTTGTTTTTGTTTTGAGAACGGATTCGTCAGGTTTTAGACTTGGGGCTACACAAATGCAAGTTCATATCCAAGGTCCTGTAGTTATACACTTAGCAAGTTGAACCCTTAAAAACCAGGAACTTAAGTTCAGTGTTAGTGAAAAAGAATGTCTAGCGATAGTATGAGCTGTGACCTATTGATGGAGTTAAATTTACGGTTATTTCTGACCATCAGTCCTTGCAGTGATTGAAGCAGGCTAAAGATAGCACTAGGAGATTAGCTAGGTAGAAAATGAGGCTACAGTAGTATAATTTTAGAATTATATCTGCTCCAAGAAAAGAAAGCGATATTGCATACTACCAATAGTGGCTCAAACTGATCCCAGAGATCAGCTTCAGTATTTTTGCGAAGCTCACATTCCTTTATTACCCAACCTTTTTCTTGAGCTTCGCAAAAATACTGAAGCTGATATCTGGGAATCGAGAATTTATAGAGAATGGGACAAAATTTCCTGAAGGTAAGTGGGCAAGAAAATGACGAAAGCGGCAATTAAAGCAGTAGTAATGAATAGGAAAGATTTTCACGATAATAACGGCAAAATTTAAATTCGTCATTTTTGGACCCAAGGATGAACAACTTAAACAAATAGTGTTAACCTGTAATGATAACATCACAGGGCTGTTAGATGTGTTAAAAGACCTTGAAAATATTACATTGTAATATCACCTGGTTTGGGGTGCACAAACAGATAGTGGATCATGTTGCTAAGTGAAGTGTTGTTTACCAGAAACATAAGAAAGATTCACAGGCACCAAAGCGGATTATGAGGATAGCTAACAACTTAATTTTACCAGGTGACATCTCTCGATATACCTTGCAGGGCCGTTTCCCAAAAGTTCAGACAATAATATTTATTTACTCATCGTAGTTGATAATATTACTAAGTGGTCTGAAAATTTTCCTTTAAAAAAATGCTACTGCACCAACCATTGCTAAGAAACTTGTTGAGGAAGTGTTCTCAAGGTTTGGTTTACCAAAATTCTGAATTTTTTTGACCCCGCGAAATTTTTTTGTGGCACTGTGTTGAAAGAAATGTGCACAATTTTTCGCAAAAAAAGGCAGATTTTTGTCTTTATACTTCCCCCAAGGGAATAGAGCTGACGGCTAATCGACACGGTCAAGTCAATGATTGCCAAGCATCTGCAGGGCCAGCACAAGAAACGGGATGAAAGTTTACCATTAATCACTATGGCAATTCATGCTACTGTTTCAAAAGCAACTGGGTGATTTCCTTCGTTTTGACTCTGGGAAGAGAGGTAAGGATTCCAACTGACGTTTAGTTACCGTCAACTTTTCTGCCAAAAAGGGCCATTGTACTTTCGAAGAATTTGCAGTTAGCAATTAAGTTAACACAACAAATCCAGAATAAGCAGGCAGAATATCATAACAAACTAAGTAGATGGTAAACACAAGGAAGTGGTTTTTGAAAAAGTGATTTGGTTCTGAAAAAAGCCTATTTTCGGAGCAACAAAGCCCAGAAATTTACATCATGGTTAGCTGAGTATTGGACAGCACCATATGAAATTTTGGAAGTTTTGAACTATTTGACGTTTAAGCTGTCGTTGATGTTTAGTCTGTCGTTGGTTTCACCCAGGGAAACAACAAAAAGGTACTTTCCATGTTTAACAGTTTGAGCCCTATCTGACCTATACTGTGTTTTTTTTCTCATGCTCGTCCCGTTTTTGTTGGTACGGTAATTATGTAAGGTGTATGACGTGTCGTTTTGTTGATGTGTTTTTGACTTGCAATACTGTTAATTTTGGGTTACAGGCTAGTATGGCCAATAAACATTTCTCCCTAATTTTAAGAGATAAGTTTTTCCCCCCTCTTTCTTCCTTGATCTTTTGTGGTTTCTCCTTTAAATTTTTTTTCGTGTTCAGTTAAATGTCCCATGGATTCAAGTGAGTCAAATTCTTCCATTAGCGCCTGACGTCTTTCCCCGCGTCTTTGTAATTTTTGCTTGTGAAAATTGTTTTGAGAAGTTAAATAAAATTTTTAACGGTTGGTTCACCTTACTAGGTGCATGATAAATTTTTATTTTGATAAGGAACATGGTTGCAGTTGAAACCTAATAACCCAAATAATCTTACAAGCTGCTCCTTTTCCTGTGCGATCCATTTTCTTTTTTCGTATTCCCCACACACAAACACCTTCCCTGTTAAATAAATAGGCATGCAAATGTGTTATAAGCACCTTGTTTTAGTCCTTTTAAGGTAAATAACTCATTACGATGAATCATAATCATTCATTTGGTGTTATTTTTAACAGCAAAAGGGTGCACAATTTTTGTTCATTTACCGTGTATCAAAGGTCACGCACGCAATTATTGTTGCTGCCTACTTTGAAACAATTCAGCTCAGCTCTGAATACCTGCATCTACGAAATAAAAAAGAAAGCATTCTATCGTTTCTAGCTACCAATTTCTAGCTGCCTATTGGCCTCGAAATTAACAACATAGCTTAGTTTGGTTTAAAACTATATATGCATTTAGCTGAAACATGGATTCTTTCATTTTAACCATCAACAATAAACTGTTTAGACGAAAGTTTTAAATATATAACACATGCACCAAGAATTGTTAGGCACCGTGGCATAGATAATGTGTGCCGACCTCGTGGAGGCTTTAGGTGCCCAGGTTTTGCCCGAGGACGCTAGGTGTAATTTCAGGGCAGTTCTGAGTTTCTGTGCGGCGACCGGTCGGTTTGATGGGTGATGCGGTTTTCGGGATGTTTGATGTTCTAGGCTAGTGTTTAAGTTTAGGTTCGTTTCGTAAATGGGGTGAGTGGCTCCTAGGCTTTGTTTACTCTAGTAAGCTAAATAAAATGAAATAAATAATAATAAAATATAACACATGCACGAAAAATAAAATAACGTTACTTTTGGGTTAATTGTAACGACACTGCTTCTGCTTTTAGTGATGATATTTCTGATGTGGTGTATTATTAAAAAAACAAAACGAACTCGTTTGATGCTTAAGGTAAGGTTTAACTGATCTGAAGTCAAAACAGCAAACGAACACAAATAAAAATTTCCTGTAAGGTTTTAGAGACTACAGTGTTACTGTACTGTTTAGTCCACGAGAAACCTTACTGCTGTATTCAAATGTTTTCACCATTTTTGTTTTTGCCCAATGCCCACAATACATTGGCTAATGATTGGGGCATTCCACTTGGCTAAACGACATCGCTGGAAAATGTTTAAAAAAAAACTAATGATCTTAGTGTGCTTAGTACAGAGTGACAGGTAATTCAGGGTTCGTGCGAGTCGTTGAAAACCTGTAAAAGTTTCTGGAAAGTAATAATGAAATTCCATGCCTGGAAAAGTGCTTGAAAATCTTGCAAATGATATATATATCATCAATAGGGTGATGAATGGAAAGTAGATGACGTTACTGAAGAACACTGAAAAATGTAGCCAAGAAAGTAGTCGAGTGTGCAGCCTTACATTATTCTTTCTTTCTTTCTGCATGAAAAGTTTTTTTTATTTGGGCTCTGGCTTTGATTGTATTTACATGCATAATGGTTGGGGCAGTTAGGTTTCACGTGGACTAAATAGTGCAGCAACACTGTAGCACCTGAAACCTTACAGGAAAGTTTGTTTGTGTTACTTTGCTGTTTTGACATCGAGGGGAGGCGAAGTTAGAAGAGCAACTAAGTTTACGTCTCCGGCCAGTGTTGCTCATCTGAGTTCAAGTGAGTGGTGAGATGGTGATGGTGGTGGTGGTGATGGTGATGAAGTGTGTAGTTCGACAGTAGTGTGTGGTGTGGTCCAGAGTGGTGAGGAATCGCATCTCACGGGCGAGTCCCCCGCTGTCGGCGTCGGGTGACATTTGCTTCTGAGGTTTGCTGCTGTTGATATTATTTTTATACATTTTACTCTCAATGATTTGTGCAGCACATTATCAGAGCATGTGGCCTCGGGCCGAGGCTCTGCAGCAATAAATTGAATTCTTAAATCTACTCTTGTGGCGTATGGTTGCCTAAGATTGATTGATTGATTGATTAGATTTATTTACCCGGGGAGCCTGGACCCGTAGTCATGCGCTCCCCACCACCCTAACACAAAAATAAACACTTAGCATACATCGACACAATGTATATTACATCCAACTAGACCTCCACATGGTGCATCATTACAGCACACACCATCATTATACATCACCACGAAACTATGCACCGCCTATCCCAATTGTACTCTCACTGGACATACACTATTCATAACGTCCTGGCAGGACGCAAGAGGAAGGAGAAAACCATACTTACAACCTGACACCCAGTTCATGCACAAACCGGACCACCCTTCTGAGGCACTCTTGAGAAACGCGTGAATTTTGGCTAGATAGCAGATCGCCGATTACTGGCTGGGTCCGCATGCCACACAGAAATGCCACCCATTGAGTCTAGAATGCCTAGCACCCAAACAAAAGGTGTTCACAGGTGAAGTCCACTAGTCAGACACCACAAAGAGGCGAATCTACCCACCCCAGACGAAACTGATGAGCCCGCAACAGTGAGTGCCCAGTGAGTACACGTGAAAGGACTCTCGCATCCGTTCTTATGAACTTATCAAGAGCTAGGGACCGGCAGCATACCGCCTGGATCTCGAACAACCCCCTCCCAGTTACAGAGGTACGCCACTCTTCATTCCACTTTCTCATGAACTCTGTGGCAATCAACACATGTCGTGATCGTGGTGACCACACAATCTGCATGCTTTCCACCTCTGAGGTCCTTACAGACCTGGCGAGGACATCAGCTTGCTCATTGCTCGGAAGGCGAGCATGTCCACAGACCCATTCTACTGTCCACACACAGTACGGAAGGATAGTCCGCAGCTTCGTACAGATTGAGTAAGTCATGGGGTATGCCACATCTAAAGAGGAAATGGCCCTCTACAGAGCAGCCAGCACTGACTGTGAGTCAGTGCAAATCCTGACCACAGGCAATCCCAGCTCCAGGACTTCATCGAGGGCTACTGAAATCACGATACCCGATCACGATACCCGATCACGCTCCCCCTCGGTACACACCGAGGTTCACCACCTGGGGTTAGCTCGAGCTCGGACCGGTCTCGAGAACCGTTTGGGCTTAACATTTGCCGACACCCAATCCTCAAAAATGCCATTGGATACCTTCGGTTTCTCCCAAGAACTATGGCGCTGAACACCAGGAGCTCTAGGGGTAACCAGCATGACCGAAAGTGGTCACTCCCACGAGATCATCTGAAACTGAAAAGCGAAAAAGTCCTGCCAAGTCAGGGGTGCCAACGTATGAAGGTTGTAGAACCGTCATGCACTATCTCCAAATCTGCTTCCTCAATTGCCCTCACAAGCTTGCGACCATTGGAGTCAACCCAATCGGAATTCCAGTCATGGTGATGAGCGTTAAAATCACCCGCCACCATAAAAGGAGGCTGAAACTGACCAAACCAAGAAAACCACTGACCTGCCGAGATAGGCCCTACAACATGAACGAACACCAGAATGGTCCACTTCTGAAGCATCCAGACACATACACTGCACACGCTCTAAGACCACAACTTGCACCCGAAGTGGAAAGGCCAAATACGAGACTGACCATTAAAAAAAAATACCTACTTTGTTGTCCACAGTGACAAAGTCTGCCTGATTGACCACTGCACTACACCCCTCGCCCACATTAGCCTCCTGAACCCCTATTATATCCGCATACTGCATCAGGTTTTTAATTTCATGCAGCTTGCCCTGTAGCCCACGAACATTCCACGAAATAATTGAAAATGATTTAGCGTTGAAGCCGAAAATTTGAACCTACCACAACCCAAGAGTGCCCTTTGCCATACCTAACCTAACTCATTCCTCCTTTCTTACCCGTTCCCCCACCATCACTTGATGCCACATCCATACTAAGTTCAATGCTAAGATCGTCAAACTCATCTATACTATCTTCTAGTACCACTTTTCTTATTAGATTTTCGTTGGATGTGCGCTGCTTGCACTAACACAATCCAACATGTTTGCGCAATCCAACACGTTTGCACATTCAGAATTGTCATACAAATTTACTTGAGACACGTCACTTTCATTTACCTGCAATCCCTGACTCTCGCAAAATTCTGCCTCTTGACTCCTCAACAGTTTCTGCACCCTCTTCTTTTTAGGTGGAAGAGGGAGGCCTTTCTTACCATAAGAGTGATCCCCCGTCTTCGTAACGCTAACTCTTGGGAGCAGGCTATCTTCGTTACCAGAAGGAGCAACATTTGGCGGTTCATCACACTTAGGAGTCAGCCCCAGGTGCGAATCTCCTCATGACTCGATGGAGAAAAACCAATTTGCATGGCCTCTTCTTCCTTCCGCCTGGTCTCCACCTCATCACTTTGAGGACAATGTTTAAAACAATGTAATTCTGGTAGATTTTTTAATTCTGCGGCAACAGCATGGAAGAAAGTCTTAACGGTCTGCCTTCCCTCTTGAACTTTTAGCTAAGATGATGATATGACGGTCACGACGTGGTTCCAGTTTCTAGATCTTCATGTGGGCTCGCCTGAATTATAGCCTAGCTGTGTGTGGACTGATTCTGGTTATTAGTTGGTCGTAGAGGAGTAAAGGCATTAAGGCATAGGGATTTCAAATGAAAAGGCTGAAAAAGTATCTTTAAATCCTTATCTCTTGTTGGTTTGGTTGTCAGAGAATTTGTGATGGCACCAAATATGGAACGATTCCCCAGAATCAGTAACTGCGTGGTTCGTTACAGTGTTTTTACATTGTTTCAGCATGAAGTGTAATTTTACCACACGACACTATTGGACAAGAAGTGTGCTCCTAGAGGTTACTTAAAATTGCGTCATACCGAGTCTTGACATTATTGATCCATCAGTGGCCGCCGATGCCAATGGATGATG
Source organism: Lithobius niger (assembly GCA_023313725.1). Lineage (NCBI taxonomy): Eukaryota > Metazoa > Arthropoda > Chilopoda > Lithobiomorpha > Lithobiidae > Lithobius > Lithobius niger. Next base: position 3,430 of record JAHWFP010151445.1, on the reverse strand, counting down.
CGGAAGGAAGATGGTTGCATCATAGTTCTTGATCTTCCAATTATTGATGCCGAAAATGTTCATTTCCCCAAAGAAGGAAACTCTGGAACTACTTTAAAAATGTTGCTGATTTGTAGAAAAGCACATTGTGTGCAATCGGAAAATTAATAGCAAACCAGCTTTATAGGACGAACAGTTTTTTTCTGTAAAGTGAACTGTTTAAAACGTCTGTACCCCCTCCAACAACAAGACAGACACTAGTTTCGTAATTCCAGATCACTTCCAGATTTACGATCTGATCCGATGGATTTTAACAAATTTTGGTGAACGTCGTTACCAATCCATATATTCCAAATTTGGTTTAAAAATATATAAAAATCGTCGGAGATATTATGCTGCAAAATGTTTGCTTGAATGTGGGAGACTACGGTCAAATCTTAAAGTAGCTGCTACCACGGGTCCTACATGGATTGGAACGTTTGGGAAAAAAATCAATCGTTATCTTTTTTTAAGCACGTATTCAGCTCTTTTGTTGTATATTTGGCTTTGGTTCTAATTAACAGGAAAAAAGTACAAACTATTTTAAACTCAGGTTAAATAGACCAACTACTAGTTTAATCACATTAATTTTTTATTCAAGGCATGACGTTTGTTATTCTGTGACATATTTCATTTCTCACCTTTTTCTACTTCATCTATATTGCATGTCATCTATAGATTGGCTAGAAGCTCAGATCATAAAGATCTAGACACAGGCTAGTATGTCATCGCCAAGTAACAGTAGATCGTCCGATTGTAGATATCCGATTGTTAAAAACTTATTGTTGATGAAAAAAAGGCGGCCACACTAGCAGACTGTGTCTTCTAACTGAAACCAACTTATACCTGACTTCAGCATACTGGCATAAATTCCCCATGCGGTAGAATTCTTTCAAATCGTTTGAATCAAGTGTCTTGGGTCCAGGAACAAATAAAACGTCAACACGAAAATGTGGGAACGTGTCCTTCACGAAGAAAAAGTGTCCTCATATGGTTGAATTTGTGTTACTGGTGACTAGTAACTAGTAACTAGTCCGCAGGCTCCCATGTTATTCTCATAGGGTATAACGGCACATCTACAGCTGATTAGGGAACGTTGCCAAATTCTAAATTTCGGCAGACAGGTAAAGCGTCATATGGGGAAGTGCCTTTTTTTTAAAATGGGAGTTGCAGCTAGAAGCACGTGGCCCCAAAGTGGCTCGTAAGTGCAAAATTATTGTTGTAACCATTGTTTGTATTGTCATCCAACAATAAACTATAACATGCTTAAGTGTAACACGCTTATCGTTTCAGTACCTAATTATCATGATTCATTGTTGTAGCAAATAAGTGTTCTACTGGAAATAGGCATGAGTGCTAACATCGTGTGCTATGCTGACGACGTTGCTGTCTGGTTTGTGGTTCGGGACCTTGCCGCTTTTGCGAGTGAAGCACTGACCGTCCTGGACAGAAGTGGTGCCCTCCTTGAGGAGCGTGGGCTCTTGTTGGCTCCAGCCAAGACGGAGATGGTTGTCTTTTCTCGGTCAAGTGCGCTCTGGCAGCCTGCAGTTAGTCTTAGGATTGGTTATCAGGTTGTCGGACCCAGTGGGAGTGTAAGGTACCTTGGCGTTGTCCTTGACTCTAGGCTCACGTGGGATCTGCATGTGGGCAGAGTGAGGCAAAAAATCTTGGCTTGGACCGCAATTGCGGCAGCTTGCGTACAGAGGACTCAGTAGAGGAGTGCTCCTTGCGACATACCACACTTTTGTTTGCTCAGTTTTCGACTATTCCCAGCCGTTTCTATGTGGCGTGCGACGTCATGAGAATTCATTGCAAGTTGCAGTAAACGCAGCCCAGCGTGCGGTGTCAGGGTGCATTGCCACCACACCGGTGTGTGCCCTGGGCATCGAATGTAACGAGCCTCCAGCCGAATTTCGTGCTCAACAGCTACTCGTTGCGCTCTTGTTACCAGAATCTTCCAGGCTTACGAGGCATTGAGTGACCGTGCGTGCAGCGTGTTTGGAGAGGCGGGACGTAGCGTCACCCTCATGCGGCAGGTGTCGCAGTCCGTGCATATGGTTGTGTGCACTAAACCGTTGAAGCCCCTGGACGTGGTACCAAGATCTTCAAGCCCTCTTTCGAGACGGGCGGTCGGACTGTGAAATCTTCTGTGACGTGTCATTCCACTTGACGACAAGGGATGGAGGTATTGGCGTCACCGTCCCGTCACTCGAGTACAAACGTAGTGTACCGAATGCGACATCCAGCACGACATCCAGCGACATCTTATGCGAACTGCTCGCGATCTGCCCGTTGCGCCGTGGCTCAGTGGCAAAATGCATGGGATGCTGCAAGGGAAGGCAGGTTTCTGTATGCTGTTCACCCTCAGTGCTCTTGTAAGTCTAGCATAGATAAGTTATCCTATCGTGACGCTAGGATCATCTCGTGTCTCAGGGCTAGGTTCACAATGCTTCGGACCCACAGATTTCAGTACCGTTGGGTTGGGTCGCCCCTGTGTCACGTAGATGAGACGCCGGAGCATGTATTATTATGGTAAAATCCACCCACATTAGTCAGTAGAGAGAGAGTTAGCGATGCGATAGAGCCTCTTCACGCTTGCGTTGAAATTGTATTACGACGGTAGGCTTAACGTAGTACGTGTTTTCCCAGCATCAACCAAAACGTTTTAGGGATGAAACGATGTCAGAAACTATTCAGGTACGGTACTTGGCCATACATAATTCTCATTAAACACAAAAAAATAGTCGATTAGCATTTTTTAGCAGATCGCAAACATTGACAGCCACTTGTCTTCCAAACAGAAGTAGTCCCAAGATGGCGGCGATGACAACAATAGCTCAATCGATGGCTTCTGCAGGTGCCTTTCAAGTTCCCAAAAGCAAACTGTAATGAATGTCTACAGCCAACCGCGTCAACATGATAAAAGAAATCTATTCGTCAATTTGCAAAAGAAACACGATTGCTGGGCTGCGTTCGTTGCAGAACAGAGTTCAGAGTAAGTTTTCGGTGTTTGACTGCGCCACGCAAACGAAATCAACAATGGATAACGGTTCATACCATTCTGTGAAGGAGGAAAAAATATCAACGAAGAGTTAATGTAAAGCTGACATGCATGCTTGGCTGCAGTAATGCTGTTGATACTACGATGTTGTCGAACCGTGAACTGTGTGCATTAATAATTGACGGTGCGAAAACACGGTACGATCACAACCGTTATTCAATCCACAGCCTTGCTGCGATGAACGAACACACGTACGTAAAAATGCGACGAATTTACGCTTTCAGAAAATCGGAGAAAGTTCATGATTTTTGTCGAAATGACGACATTGTAACTGTTGAAAAGTAACACGTGCCGTAAACGAATACGATTCTGTACCAATTTCCACGGACGACAATGAGACGAATCACTCCG
>JAHWFP010151444.1:0-22531 GCA_023313725.1 Lithobius niger | reverse complement strand
CTGGTTGCATGCTCCTTTTGCTTTTGGAATTTTGCCAGGCAAATAGAATGGATTGAGAGTTGTGCAGAACAGTTTGTGGGGGAGGAGAGTTGTTTCTCATGAGCATGGGCTGCTGCTGCCTTCCCACAGCCAGCATTCCACTGGCAAATCAGTGTCATAAGTTGTCACAAATTGCTGCCCTATTCATTGCTGCCAATCTAAGGCTATTACCTCACATGCAGTCTGGTTCTTTCATGGCCTGGATGTGGTGGTACTAAATGCTTATTAGGTTTAATAAATGGATATTGTCTAATGCCCTGTTGATCGTGAGTCATGGGCGGTTTCGAATTATTATTACGTGTAGTAGACCTTGGAAATGTGCGTAAGGGTCTAATAAAGGTGCGGGGGAGTTGGCAATTTTCTGCAAATTTAGCGGAAATTGCTCTCATTTTCTTTGTGCAGTGGGGAGGTGGTTGGAAACCATGTATGTTTTTATTATGGACGAATAATGCGGCCCCCTGCCTCATCATGCAAGCATCACATTTATGTTTGTGTAGCTTGGTCTTTTGGAATAGTCGACAGTGCAGTGACGGAGAATCTCTAGGCTATAGAGCTGCCACACCGAACCATTACGTCCGTCATATCGTATGTTTCCTGATGGTACAACGTTGTGCTTGCGTTGCGATTTTGTCTGTGTTTGAAAATATCCATTTTTGTCAGTTTGACTGATGCATGGAGATGTCCTTCAGGTTAATATAAATACAAAGCATCATAGTTTCTCTCGGTGAGATAAAAATATGACCGAGACACTCGAGCCTTATTTCAAAATCTATTACAATTTGGGGAGAATAATTCCAAAATCTAAAAAGGTGGCAAACTGGGCTGGGGCAAGAAATTATTTAAGGGGGTGCAAATGGTAATTGTACCCCCCTTCCCCCACCATTAAATAACCACTACAATTTTTGTACTAAATTTGTTGTGTGTAGTAACTCTTGCGCTTAGTTATACATTTTTAAGTGATCATTTGAATAAGATAAAAAGTGAATATTTTAAGTAGGTAATAGAACAGAAAATAAGACTTGAGACACTGATAATTTCCTTGTCCCACCCTGGTAGTGTGGTACGTATTCAATTCTTTGCATGACCTTACATAGTACAGAATTTCCTTTTCACTACCTGCAGTCCATACTATTTTAATTTTAATACTTTTAACCGATACAAGACCAGTTTTGTATTGTACACCGCAGGTCATCTCGTGACATCCAGGACTCCATTTTTAGCTTTTTTTCCCCCAAACACGTGCTCTTAAAATGATTTTGCAGTGCCACCCCCAAGTTCGCACTATAACTCTTCTTCTCCGCTGGCCTTGTTACTGTCACTATAGCTTTCCAGTGGTGACCACAGATGGTATCCCCTGCTAAAATTTGTATGCTTATTTTTTCCATCTCATCAGTGTTTTTCATTGTTGCAGGATGATGTCTAGGCAACAATGTGCCAATTATTGATATCTATTTTTACACAACTTACTTGGGTGACGGAGCCCGTATTTAAGAAGTAAATAGGTCAAATAACCTACCAGACCCGAAGTATTTTTTTCCAACTTTTGTGTCATCCATAGGATTCGAACCAGCATTCACTTGGTTTGGAGACGAGGACGCTGCCCACTGGGCTGGGCTTACTCGATTTACTCGCGGGTTCACGGGGACGCCTCACAAAGCTCGCGTTGAGCCTGGGAACCTACTTTTTACCATCTTGTAGGTGTCTTGGTACATGTAAGCTGTAAGTGGGACTCGGGAGGTTATTCATGTCAACCGCCCAATTTTGTGGCATTGAGGACTGGCGTTATTTTGTTTTAAAGTAAGATTTAAGCCGAGATCGTTTCATTTTGGTTCGTAACAACACCTTGTTAAGAGCCAAAATTAATTGTTGAATTGTTGAACCACAATGAACTGTTGTGTTCAAATTAGATTTTTTTGATCAGGTTTTTGTTTTGATTGGTGTGAGTACGATGAAAAGACATTCGTTCAACTTCTTTTTATTTCGGGGGCAGGTTTTATAATAATAATAATGGAAATATCTTCTTTAAAATTTCGTTGCATAGTAGCGGATCTGTCTCCCCGTTTTACATTTCAACGTTTCGCTGTGCCTTCTTTCATTCATTTCAAAATTCTAGCTTCTTCTCTTCAAAGTTCTAGGTTCTATTCTCCATCAACGAGGTCATTTGAAGTTAAGTTTTTTTATGGAGCAGTTGAAAGTTGGGTGCTAGACAACACAGGGTAGTAAAATTGTCCCATTAATGCAGAGACACAGTTATGGCTATTTTTATGTGGGCGGTGATTTATAGACTTAGGATTGCTGGTATGCTGCAAAGATCATGAAGAACATAGCTGTTTGACTTGTTTCCTGGCTTGGATTTTGACTTGGTAATTGGATTTAGGGAGTTGTTTGGGTTAAAGGTGGATCATAACAGAACTTTTTAACAGAACACTTCAGGTTAAAGTACAAACTTCATTCTCAAACCAGTTACGGCATAAAACTTTTAACTGTTACGAACGCTGTAGTCAGCCCGGTAAAATGACACTTCATAATTTTGCCTTTCAGATTCAGTTAAGTGATATGTCTACCAAGGTCATATTATCCGGTCCGTTAGAAGTTTGACTGCCAAAGTTATGAGATTTTTTTTCGTTTCATTCACTTTTTTCCATATGAGTGACTCAGTTGTGACGCCTTGTCATAGAAGACACAACTTTGCACTTTAGAGAGTGATAGTAAAGCAACCGTTTTACCCTTAATTACAGTTCTTAAGCAAACACGTTGAGACTTGACTTCAGTTAGCGTGATTCTTTGTTATAGATGCTGGTTGTGTCCTGACAGTTTTGCGAAGTGTAAATGGCTATGTGGTGGTAAATCCCAGTTTAGTTGCCATAGCATGGTGTTTTTGGTAACTTTTAAGGGGGCCCTGCAAAGTCGGTGCTAGACCAGCTAGTCAGGATAATCACTACGTTTACCATGACCACTTTGATGTGCTTCAGAGGGCTGCGCATCATGTCACTGTCACCTCTCGTGGGTATTGTAAACAACATTTGTGGCGCTTTCTCCCATCTGGCGACACATAACTCGAAGCACATTACAAAGATGGTTCTGGAGGCTGATGTGTATCATCTTTATTCATGTAAACACTCGCAATCATACTGAGATGTTGAACATCTGGTAAGGATGGCAGACGCTATAGCACCACGTAATTTGTGCTGGTGCCACTCCAATTTTAGGTAAATAAACTGAAAATAAGTACATGAATAAGAAGACCACTAGGACTTGCATATGTTTGGTTTCTTGGGTTTAAGTTGAACAGGTTTACTACCTACAGAGGGTAGAGCAGCCTGGTAAGTGCCCACTATTCGCCAAAAGGAGGGCAGGAAGGAAGCGGTTTCTGAGCATACTGGGATGAATCTCATTCCTAAGCGGAATGGCCCTAATCTTGGTCGTGCATCTTGTAAACAGGTGTTGTTAAAATGTACGGTTTATTGTGGCCATGTAAACGTAGTGAGTGCGAGACACTACCAGCCTCCTTCAGGAACAACTATGGGATCTATTCTGTCCAATTCTGGGTATCTTAGGATCTGCCGTGATTGGCGGTTTTTCAATTCAAATCCCCAGGTTTGACTCTTAACTTGGGTGATAATTTTCTGTTTCTTGAATGTCTAGTAAGATTCGAAACTAGCTGCCTTATCTGTTAGCATTAATTGCTTAATTGCTTAAGTAGAAAAAAAAATAAAAATTAAATGTCGTAAAAAATATCTCTTATAAATGTAATAGAAAATTATACAAAGTGATACGAACGTATTCAGGGTGCGAAAGTAGCACCGGCCCACCGGACAACGCTGGTAAAATTTTTGGAGGTCCTGTAGTTTTCAAAATTTGCCAGCCCTCACGGCAGGTAGAAAACTCCAAAACAAACCTCTCACAATCTCTTTAGATAAAAAAAAATAAGTAGAGTTTCCATCCTAATTTTAGCGGACTGTGTAATTATTTACAGTAATTATTAATAAAAAGCTAAATAAAAACAAGGTATAGCGACAACTAGCTGCTGTTGCGATCATACAACTTATACACCTTCCGTAAACAAAGCCTATTAGTTCAAGCTATTCGTTAAATAAAGTGTAAGCATTTTAAAAACTGAAGTTAGTGCAAGGATAATAGGTTGGTCCCAACAAGCTCTACATAAATTATTTGTAATCCATTCTGTATCAGAATTGCAGTTCCTATAAAACAGCAAAGGAAAATACTACAATTTAATTTAATTTTGGGCCAGTAAATTTTCTGGAGGGCCGGCATTTTTCAACAGGTGCCAGACCAGTGTCCGGTATGAGATTTTCCTAAATTCGCGCACTGGTATTACCCAGGCCTACACAATTCTTACGAGTTCGTTTTAAATCTTGCGAATATGTGAGTAGTGTGTGTGAATCATTAGGCATTTGTAGTCTACTGTAATAAAATGTGAGTTGCTAACGCTCAATGGGATACTTGCGACTATGGGTGAATCGTATCAGGCTACTTAATTTTAAACGTCTGCATACACCACTCATTACACAATGAATCATCCTTCATTTTCCCTTTCAAATTTAGTAAAGTAGCTGAGTGACCTTCATATAGCCCATCAAGGTCATACTTGAGGAACTGGGCATCCTAGGCATTATTTATGTAAATTAGAAAGTTGTGGAGAACCTAATATAAACCAATGTCAAAACCAAAAAAAGTATTGAAATTTGTAGCAAAATCAAAGGATGTATGTAAATATAGTATAAATTGCACTAACACATCTCAACCATGCAGAAAAGTAAAGAACCCAATGCACCACCAACAACGAGACTTTGCAATTGTAACATGTCTGCAATACTTAGACGCAAAAACCGGCGACATGTAACTTCTTGTCATATACAGAGTTACCAACCCAAATCTCTACATTAAACTTGACTTTGTTACTGCGCTTGGACACAACGATATTGCTAAAATGACCTTGAGATTTTTCAGAAACCCTACGAAGATAATTCATAATATTCAGTATTTGAGATTGCTACTGCATGTGCTATTCTTGTTTTTTTTACTTCAATCTTGGTTTCTGCTGGTTTTCAACAACTTCTGACAGTATTCTAGCCTCTAGGGCTTTTTCAAAAGTTAGTGCTAGGGCTGTCATCAGTTCCACTGTCGACATAATGGAGCGGGCTCCACTTTAATCGAATCGGATTTGCCTTGTAATTTCTAAACAATAAGAGGTAGCTGCTTGGGGTTTGGGCCATTGGAAAGGTGGTGAAAAAAACTGTGAAAATGGTGTATTCAAACGTCCAAATCGGTCGACGAAAAATGAAAATGCCTTGAATTTGGTTTATTACCGCCTAACGCTGCCCGATTTTCATCAACAATCAATCTTTTAACAATCAGATGCCTTGAACGGCTTCGCGTCTCATTGTTGTTTTGATTTTGGCTCTTGCTATTGGCCCATTTTGTCACCCTGATGGTTCCTTAACCCCATGTCTGATTCTTTTGATAAACCTTGTCCGGACTCTCGTGCTACTGCATGCAAAGTTTGGTTTGGATAGTCCTTGTGGTTTTTGCGTGATGCGCAGTCTAAGATTACATAGGTGTGTCTTTATAACGGAGCTACGCTCCAATGAGCTCTCGATGGAATAAGTTTACATAACGGTAATCCATCCTACCACATTCAAGTAGGCCCCTGAACATTGTATACATTTACCCAATTGTTATTCATATAAGGATCACTGTAGCAAGACGGTGGGCCTTTGGACATCACCCTGCATACAATTGCACATGTCAACGAAGGCGATTTTCAGTTTTGGAAAGGACCACACTTCCTGGTTGGTGGTCAGTAAATGCAGCTTTTTGCGTACTGCATGGAATGTTAAGCTGTCCAATTGCGTTTAAAATGATTGCTTATACTGGCCCGGCTAACAGTGGTGGTCTTTCACCCTGTGCTATCTGTTAAGTTCGCAGTATAAACATTGGTATCGTGTGCAGCTGAGCTTTTTCTGCCATAGTTACTAATCTTAATTTTGAAATGCTTAGTCCTTGATATTTTTGTTTTTGTAGTCAAGAAGTTTTTGGCCTCAACTTTTAAAAGTGTTAGCCACATTGAAATCAGATTTGGATTCTTGCCATTTAAAAAAAAAGATGCCTTCATGATCAATTAAGCTGTGCGTCTTTATGTGAGAAATGACAGCTTCTCAGTGTAGTTTTTCTGTACATTTGCATATAATTCATTCTTACATTCAAGTGCATAAAAATTTCTTTGCTGTAACAAACTTTGAAGTAAAGCTGAACAAAATTTCAAACCGAAATCTGGTGTAAACAGACAAGCAGACACACAAAATTAATTGTTTGGTCTTGTCGCATCGCTTTTTGTCCAAGTATTTGTTGTAATTGCCCAGTATGAGGCAGTCTTACTTATAGCGCCCGTTTTATTGACTACTTTATAATGACACTGAAAGAATTTCTGAAATATGTTATTAGACTTTCTCTGTATAAATTGTTTAAAATAAAATGCGGTATACGAATTTACTGGTGGTACTGGGGGTTCTCTTTAGGAGTGCTTCATTTTAATTTGACCGCAACTATGTTCATGCTGGAATGGCTTTGCTCGCTGCGACCAATGATGGTGTCGGACAATCCAACCAATTACTTAGCCTGTATATATGCACTTCTTCTTAGCAGATTCAGCAAGCTGTACGATGTTACAACAAAATTCAGTGATGGGAGTGAATGCTGTCTGCTTGCTTTACTAAATGTTGGCTTTTCTTGTGGCATGCTAATTTTGCTACATTCAGTCAAAACTATGTAGCATAAATGTTAAAAAGGATTTATTGATCTAGAATGATCCCCAGCCTTCGCCAGGATCAGTTGCCAGTCTTCAAATGCTGAGGAAATTCGACAGTTACCAGACTTCATTTAAAATCTCCCAGCTCTAGCCAAATTGGTGACTGCAATAACAAACCCCAAAGCTACTATTATTTATTTCGGGAACCGTGGTAGCCAGAAACAACGACTTGCGGCATTCCTTTCATAATTTAAAGGGCTAACCAGTTAATAAAATACTGAAACCACTATCTTTTCCTAAAGATAATTAGAACCACACAAACCTGTGTAAGCCTGAATGGTACCAAAACTACTGAAACTTTTTCTTACTTGGTAGCAGCTAATTTTCATATTTACTGGCTCTTTATTTACATTTGTAACGGTTGATGATTGTCAAGTGAAGCAGCACAGTTCTTGTACAGTAACTGTGTTTACCAGTAGGGATAGTCCGATATTCATATCGGTATAATCTGTATATATCGGTACTTTTGTCATATCGGTATCGGACCACTATAAGTCTTCCGATACAGATATTTGTTATGCCAAGAAATGCAACTATCTTCCCTGAAAAACTGACATCAAGCATGGCAAAAGCAATAACCAAGTGAGAAAAGCAAAGCCATTTGCTCAGTTTATAATGAAAACGTAGCACGTGACTCCAACACTAACCAACCAACCAACAATAACCAACTAAAATCTAACTTGAGATGATGAATGTACTGAAGCCTTTAGTAGGAATAAGAGTAAAAATGCTGTTATTGCTGCGCAGAACTTTTTGGATAATCTCAACAGTTGTAACCCATGCAAAACCAGAAACCGAAGTACCGAAGTTGGTTTTTTGTATGAAATTTAAACTTTTAGTCGTGAATTTTTATTATTATCAGTATCGGATCGGATTGAATCGAATCGGTTTACCCTGCCTTCATCGGTATCGTATCGGTAAAAAGTCATATCGGCTGATCCCTATTTACCAGGCTTTGGACAGTGCATGGTCCATTCGTACACATGTGGCTTGCTCTACGACACAAATAGGAAGTGAAATGCCAATGTCAACTGGTTTAGTGACGGGACACAAATGTATGCAAAACACACAAATAAGGTGATACTGTGGTATGTGTGTGGTTAGTATAGCCTAAATTGCAAAATACCAGCAAAATGCACTTGACCATGCAGGTAGAAAACTTTTTATTGTATGTTTACAAAGCAGTCAGGTTTAAAGTGTATAAATCCACATTTCGCTCAACAGAATCTTAATTTACTGTGTTTAGTGGCAGTTGAATCAGGAGGCTGTCAGCACACCCTCTATCAGAAAATAAAAAAAAATGCACAGCCTCTCGGCTAATGGATAACTTGTTGTAGTTGTCTTGTTGCAGCCGCTCCACACTAAATTGTCTTATTTGCTTCCATTGCCTTCAGTTGTAACAGCTGTTTTTCCTATTCCGTGTTTCTTATCTGTGGGAGGCTGCAGCTAAAGAAAGTATCACTGCTTTATTGTGTTGGCTCTGTTGCAGAGCACTAAATAAAGGAAAACTTGAGTTCTGCGGTTCTCGTGTAACGGTCAATTTGTATTGCAAGCAAAACAAGCGAGAACCTTACCGTCAAGACGAAAACACAATTTCTGTAGCTCATTAGCCTTTAATAGTTAATTTTCCTCTGATCTGTTAGTGGCATCCTAGCAGTCTGAGATGTTTTAAGTCACGATACATGTGCTTTCAGCGCAGCAAATTCAAGCCTGTATTTCTTATCGTCTTCAGGGGCTCACTGAATATTTGGTAATGGTTTTTGGTAGGCTGAAAATAATGTTAAGGTTTTTCGTTTTCGTCTGTGACCGTGTGTTATGGTACCAGGAGTTTTATCAACCGTCTCGGTTGCGACATTGTTTCAGCATTGTTTGTTTGTAGGGATAGTCCGATATTGATATCGGTATAATCTGTATTTATCGGTATTTTTGCCATATCGGTATCGGACCACTATAAGGCTTCCGATACAGATATTTGTTATGCCAAGAAATGCAACCGTCTTCCCTGCGAAACTGACACCAAGTGCAGCAAAAGCAACAACCAAGTGAGAAAAGCAAAGCTATTTGCTCAGTTTGGAATGAAAATGTAGCACTTGTTGGTTCTGCTGCTGTAAGTTTTACAACAACTAACTGAAATCTAACTAAGAAAATGAATGTACTGAAGCCATAAGTAAGAATAAGAGTAAAAATGTTGTTATTGCTGCACAGAACTCTTTGGATAATCTCAACAGTTGAAACCCAAGCAAAACCAGAAACCGAAGTTGCTTTTTTTGTACGAAATATAAACTTTTAGTCGTGATTTGTTATTATTATCGGTATCGACATCTGTATCGGTATCGTATCGTATAGATAAAAAGTCATATCGGCCGATCCCCATTTGTTTATCATTGTTTTCACAGCCTTGTTGTACGTAATGAGATAAGAAACACTGAAATGACCAAAACGAACCAAAGATGCCTGTATAAATGAAAAAAAATTAAATTGTTCAACAGTGAAATACAGAATACAGCATTACCAGCAATAAATTATTTTAAGTTCACTCAGAATTTTTGTGAGGGGTTATTGACCATTCAGTGTGAACCTAAGATTACAACTAGCGTAGCTTTTTTCCCCATTTTGTAAAATGTGCTTAAAGTTGTATTTAATATTGGAACTTTTGTTTGTTCTCAGATGATTCTTCCAAAGAAAGAAGATGGTGTACGTTCTTCTGTAGTTATTACTGATGGCGTTCAGGATAAGAATATGGTGAAAGTTCCCAGCAAGCATATCATTGCTGCAGACAACATCAGCGTTCATAAAGAACTTGGCGTTGGCGAGTTTGGAGTTGTTCAGCAGGGAGTCTGGACAAATGAAGATGGAGAGCGGGTAAGCCTGGTGACACACGACGTTTTCAACCTACGTTGTGCATTTTTTTTGCTGAAGCCAACAGTTCTAATTCTGTGAGTTGATGTACTGTGGCAACAGATGTGGTGTACATAAACAGTTCACGATCATATTTATAATTAGTGTTAAAGCTATTTTCTTGAATATGCATTATGCACCCGTGGAAATTTTTTTTTTTTAATTGGTTGAAATGGTGTATTGGAACACCCAAATTGATGAAATTTCAGTAAACAAATGATGGCGTTCTTTTCATAAAGTCTTGGAAAATATTGATGAAATTTGATGAAAATATGAATTTTTGGGCTGGACCAAGAATCTGCACAGATTTGTGGCACCCAAATGCGCCTATAAACAAATGCTTAATTGAAATGCTTAATTAATCTCCAGATTACTGACTGTGGAAGATTTACAGAAATTTACAGAAAATATTGGTATAGTTGTTTTTTAATTGAAATTATGCGTATATTGTGCTATGAAGAAAATTAAATTCTTGTGTGTTTTATACCTTGTCAGCTCACTAAGCCATTGTCAGAAGATTTCTTCGTTTTCAATCCCTCAGCGACTCACAAAGTAATTTCAACAACAAATGTTTAACTTAGCACTTATTAGTTAGCACAAAAAATGTCCCAAAATAGTGTCTGCTTAAAATTCAAAAAGTAGATGTCATAAATTCAAGCAAGTTGTTAATTTGTGCAGAAACAACAGCCAGCTGTTGGACTAAGCACAGTGTTAGTGTGATCTAAAGATTTGATTTGATTTGCTTGTTGTTGGTTACTTTTTGATTCCTAGTTGCAAAATCAAGTGGGCTTGCCAAATTTGAGCAGTTGTAGCTGGCACAACTGTCAAGATTTGCGTGTTGTCGTCTATCCTGCATAAAAAAAGTTATACAAACGATGTTGAAACCGAAATCTTGAAATGTGTACGTTAGTACTTGCTGGGTTTTAAGACCTAGAAGGTATCATGGCTGACCTCTGCCTACTTATATGTTAAAGCTGATCTGGTTGGTGATTAGAGTGCTCAACACTGGACTTCTTCAGCAAGCTAAAAAGCAGAAACTACTCCTTGTGTGGGGCTCAATTCTACTGAATGTTAAGACACCCACATTTAGGCCTATTAATGGGTCACATTGCTTTTAGATTGCTGAAGCGTCCGGTTTTGAGCTTGTTAACTTAACCACCAGCAAGGTGCCTATGCTCATCCAGAGAGTATTCTCTTCTGACGAGCCCAAACAAGGGCGAAACAGTCTGTCTAGAGATTTCGATTGGTGGGAGCAGCTTGATTTAAGATCAACTGCCATTAATAGGCCAAAATGTGGGTATCATAACATTCAGTAGAATGGAGTCCCACACAAGCCGTAGTTTCTGCGCTTTAGCTTGCTGAAGCCAGTCTGGTTTTGAGCTTGTTAATTTACTACCAGCAAGGTGCCTATGCTCTCATCCACAGTGTATTCTCTATGACGAGCCCAAACAAGGGCGAAGCAGTCTAAGAGATCTCTATGGGTGAGAGCAGCTATATTTTAAGTTGCTGATTAGAATGGAGCCCTGTCTTAAGTCGGTGCCGAAAGTTAAGTGTCTCCTTTAGCAGTTTTTGGGTTTATTCTGCACATTGTCTCAGTCCCAGCGACAATTCAAATTTTCCAGGTATATTCTAAAGTCTGTAATAAGTTTAAATTGCGCCAGTTCATTTATGCTATTGCGTATATTAGTTTGCTTCTGGTGGCATAAGTCTCCCAACAAATTGAAAAAGAAAAAAGTTGGAAGTCGATGCCCATGGAGAAAATCACCATTACAAAGCACTTTATCCTTACTTTCTTGTAAGGGTATAAGTTTGCACATACACAATCTTCGTGGCATGGCTATGTAAAGTATATCCTGTCTATTGTTTTCAATTATAACGTAAACGGTTTAAAAATCCTACCATTGGAATGGATCTGGAAACAACCCGCCTGTGGGTTCTTGAAAGTTACATTTCTTCCAGTTACTTAGAACATTCCTTCAAGCTACTAATGCTTCTCTGTATGAGCTTAGTTTGTTTCACTGTTCTTCGGTTATTTGTTGCTTGAACTATGTATCTCTAGTTTGTGTTATTTGTTGTCTCCTTATTTCATATAGATTCAAGTTGCCATCAAGAAGTTAAGTAAAGAACGTATGCAAAATAATCCTATGGAATTTTTGAAGGAGGCAGCTATTATGCATACCATAGACCACGAACACATAGTGCGGCTGTATGGGGTAGTTTTGGAAACAAATGCCCTAATGTTGGTAAGTGGTGAATGCTCTTTCTGCAGTACATAGTTATACCTGTAAGCAAATGTTTCTTTTTGATGGCACTGTGTAAAATCGCAGAATGAAGATTTAATTAGCAGTGTTAAAAAAACGTCATGAGTAACATGTGAAGTAAATCAATTAGCTTAGTAAGTAGTGTACCGTCAAATGCTGAAAACAGCGTGGGAGATCAAACCCTGATGGTTACGTAAAATTGCCCATAACTTTGATCCGAGTTGAGTTAGTTAAAAAAAAAATGTCTGTTCTGAACTACTTAATAATTGTAATCCTTAGGGGGCCACGGACGTCATATGACGTCCTCAATAAATGTCTCTGGGAGGCCACAAACGTTATGTGACGTCCATTTAATTCTCGTGATGGTTTTGTTGTTAGTTTCAGAACTTTTTTCCGTAATTTTTGGAAGCCTGTGTGCTGTTAATCTTGCTACCAAAAAAATTGATGAATTTGTTTACATTAAAACACAACAAATTGCACAGAAAAAGTTTGTTACAATTTTTAACTATTTTATCAGGCGGACAATGTCAGTCCTTGTACTTAACACCGGGAAATTATGGCCAGGGATGGTTTATTTGTGAATAAATAGTGGCGCGCAAAGGGTTAATGCAAAAACACTGGCGAAAATCTGACGCACGAGGTAAATGAAGAAAACTTGGTATGGCTATATTTAAGTTCTGAAATGGATCTGTAATCTTGTTAACAGCTAGACTTCACCAACAATTCTAGTTCAGGATGAGAATTTTTTTTTCATTTTCGGGCTTTGGTGGTCTGCTTGCAGGTAATAAGAAGTTCTCGAATAGTGATATTAAAATGTAGTTACCTGTAAAAGAACCAGTAATGTTGATTCTGATCTGTTACTGATACATTGAATATCTCCGGGATAAGAAATTTCTGCTGCTCCGTTCTTAGTTTCTATAGAGCAGTATTTCAGGCTCTCACCCACAGCCAACGTATCTCGAACTCGTAACAGAGCCACAACCACAATTTTTTACTTTTGATTCCATTTTTTTGTCTTGTCTTTTCGTTTGTGGACGTGCTATCTTCCACTCTGCATGACCTGTCATCCAGCTTTTAGTTTCACCCGATGGCTACTTCCGGTTGTAGTCTAGGCTGTACTGCTTATACTTCGCTCTCCATCTGTATGGCCCTCACCAACGAAGCACGTTGTCTTCAGTCTGTTTTGAACGTATCTTTCTTCGTTAATGCGATTTTTCATTTGTGATTTAGAAAGTACTGGAACAGGCCGTGACGAGTTGTTCGTATGTCAGATTTGCGATTGTAAATCGTTTCAGGTGGGATTGTTTAGAAAAGAAAGTTGATAAGCCACGTGTTGATTGAGCCAATGTCTTTGCAAAGTTGACATTTTTGCTGGCAAAGTACTACGTGTTTGGTGCAGACATTTAATTTTTTACAGAGCGCGATGTTGGCAACTTTAAAAAAGCCACGTGACAAGCAAAAAAAAAAAAAACAATCCAACACTTCAATTAAGCCGAAGCAATTGCACAGTATGTTGGTGCCATGCTGTGGTGAAGAATTTTCATTTCTTACTATCTGCAAAATACTAGCCTTCAGTATGCGCTTAAATCACGTAATTTGGCTATTTTAATGCCCGACACAGTTTTAAAACTCCTCCTATCCGTTTTAAAATCTCACTATGATTAGTTTAGTTAATCCTCCACTTGGATCGCTCGGGTGCTTAAATTATACCATTGTTATAGCACCCATTATCTTCATTTTCGGCATCCGTTTAAGCAACACACAGTCGCTCTGCATGCTATTTTAGAAGGCAAATCGCCTTTTCACCCAAGATGCCACAAGATGGCTGACGCAGTGAAACTTAGTAACTCTGTGGCTTCGGGGAAGTTTTTTTTCCATCTGCACGTGTAAGAAAACTCTTCAAGACCTGCATCCGGTTTGTCGTCTCTGCAGGGAATGTAATTTTATTGGAAATAAATATGAAATCTGCGATCTGCAAAGGCTGTCAATAAGACTGACCTGCATATGAGCTCCTAAAGACGTCATGGTTCGGCTGCACTGGTCTCCAGCACTTCAACACACACAAAGTTTGCATTAGTCCTTTTGTGGCAGGGCTCTGCTCGCTTCTCTCTTAATCAATCTGGACATTTTGTGTTAACCCAAAGGTGCCGTAAAATGCAACGAGACGGTATTGAGGTTCTCTGAATATAAAACATTACGATGTTTATAGATAGGACAGGCTCGGACCCATGAGATTATTTTTCCAAAGAAATTGTGGTAGAGACGGGAATATGTGAACCTACACGAGTGCATGTTTTTCCAGGCAATTAGGATAGAAAGGTCTACCAGGCGAACTGTTTGAAGATCTAATAGTCGTGAGGACACGTGTCCACACGATTACGCTGATCTCATGGATTTGTTGCAAAGGTACCACCAGACAAGGAGTTCGCAGTGTGTTTCAGAAAAGGAGAGAGTCCTTTTCTTTGTAGTGTATCATTCCTACAAAACAACACAAGAGACTTTAAGTGCATGATTGTAGTGAAAGGTACAGGTGAAACTTGTCCACGGTAGGGTTGCGGAACAGGTCAGTCCATGGAGGACTGGTGGCTTTCATTTTTAAAGACAATCTGGCCCAGGGGGCCCAGGGAATAAACTATCTCGTTCGAGGGACATGCTTACCTACACCAAACCAATCGGATCAACCTCCGGTGGATGTTAGATGGGTTAAATGTTGGCCTCATTGTGAGCGTATGTGTCAGGTGTACCATTGGATGAAATGGTAACTGTTTGCACCTAGTAAAATGGAATCGCCTTCGTCGGTCACTATCTTCAAGATGTATGGATGACTGGCGGAGATGCTATCCGGCATGTCTACTTGTGGCAAAATATCACGTCACAAATCATTTTGTAAATCTGAATGAAATTAAAAGCCAAGCGAGTGGCATTAAAAGATAAGTGGGTCGAGTGTTTAGTACGTTACGTAAACATAATTTAAGACAGATTGGTGTGGTTTAGTTAGGTTAGTATGTCAGGTGGACATTAGGTGGAATGGTGGCTACCTGCACCCTGGAGAAACACCTTCATCAGTTACTATCAAGAAGTTGTATAGGTGGCTATTGGATGTGAGATTCATAACCTGCACCAAAACATTTGATTACCCTCCGGATGTGTGTAGGCATGAACTAAGTGACTTGGTGTTTATTGAACCAGAAACCATGAACGTCGTATGTGTCAGGCGAACCATTTGATGGGAGTGGTAGCCTAGCAACCTGCACCTATTTCAATAAGTAGGGTGACATTTTGGCTGAAAATTGCGTTAACCCTTTAAGGACTGAATTTGCGCCAAGAGCTTATAACGGTCTTATAGCAGAAAAAAATCATAGGTTCTCACTCACTTGAAGTAAGGGAATGAAAGTTTACGCACATTTTAAGCCCAACCACAAGTCCGTGAGACCTCTGTGAGCCGAGGTCATTTTCTCGTGAGTGATATGGCCTTCATAGTCCAATTTTTTTTTTAGTTTTACGGTAATTGGCTGGAAGTTATCGCTCCAACTTGTAGAAGAGCTGTACACAATGAATATACAGCAGTCGCATTTGGGCTCACCCGTCCTTAAAGAGTTCAGAATCATCTTTCACCTTGACCAGACAGCCCTGGGGGTGAGTCGAGCAATAGCAGACACAAGATTAACACGAGTGTTCTAAACCTTTAAGAACAAGTAATCTTTAAAGAGGTCAGATCGGAAGGTACAAGAATAAAAACATTGGGTTCAGTCTTGGTTCAACTGACCAGACTCCTTTTGGACCAAGTTAGCTAAAATGTAGTATTTTTGAGAAAAGTAAAAACTGAATTTTAAAGATAAAATTAGATTTTACTTATCCTAAAATACTTTCCTTTAATGAACCCTCCCTCCTCCCAGCTTCATTGAACCAGAAAAGGTTAAGGAGACAAAACGTGATGGAGAGCCTGACTAAGCACCCTTTTCTTTGATTGTTGGCAAATCAGCATTAATTAAACAAATTAAGCTAAAATTAAAGGTGAGTATTTATTTTAGAACAAGTAAAAACTATTTTTCTTATTTATTAAAATTCCGTGTTTAATTGCAGGTTACCGAATTAGCGCCTCTACGTTCACTTCTTGAGTGCCTTAAAGAACCTGCTCTGCGCCCAAGTTTTCCAGTCATATCCCTATGTGACTTTGCTCTTCAGATCTGCGACGGCATGCAGTATTTGGAGAGTAAGCGGCTAATCCATCGAGATCTAGCTGCTCGAAACATCCTTGTCTTCTCTAAAAACAAAGTTAGTTTTTTTTTTTATGGAATCAAGTTTTAATTGCGTGCAAGATGGTATTTGAAGTTCCTTATTCCATTGCAGATCAAAATTAGCGACTTCGGTCTTTCCCGTGCTCTTGGTGTTGGTAAGGACTACTACCAAACCAACTTTAATGTAAACCTTAAGCTTCCAATAGCCTGGTATGTTAATTTTTTTAATACTTTCAAAGTAGACCGAGGGTACACGAAGGTTTATGTCGCTTTACCTTAGGCCGACTTAACTTGCGTCAATGTAGTGCTTAGACCGCTTTATGAATGTCTGTGTAAACCACCTAAAACCACTTTCAAGTCGCTTTATCTCAAACCACCTCTTTACGTCGACATAAAGGAGTTGAAGTGCTTTAAGAACCTCCGTGTACCCACTTAAACCCATTTCGTATGTTGCGCAAAGGACGGCTTTCCTTTGACTGGTTGAAACGAGTGAGGGTAAACATAACAAAGCTAGGGCAGAACCTGTCACTTCCTTAAAATGAAGTCGAACGTCCAGCTAGCTGTATGGGTAGAGAGGGGGAATTAGATAAAGGCAGTGCTACATCGACTTAGCAGAAACTACCATGTACCTGTTGTCAACTCCAATTGAACGTCCCTGACCTTTCTCCTAAAGTCGACGTACGGTAAAGTGACCTAAAATAAGCAACGTAAGAAACTTCCCTGCACCCTCATAGTTCAAGTGTTGGTATTAAAAGGTGTGAATTGTAAAATCCATTATTTTGAATCTGTTAGTTGGTCAGTGGTCCGGTACATAGAAATTGTTACTGTCATTGTGGAAGTAAAGAAAATGTCTTGAGTAATTCAAGAAGCATTTCTAATGCTTCCGCGTTTGTCCATATCCATTTTCCATTGCTAATAATCTTTCATAGGATAAACTGTTCTGCACCACAAAAGTCGATGAAATACACGTTGCTACAGTTCACCAAGAACTTCAGAAAGTTACCACTTTTAAATTTTCGGGGCAGTTCCAGGGCTGTTTACCTTCATCAGAAAGTACACGAAGCACAACATCCACACAAACGTTGCATAACGGTGATCACCATGTAGTTATCACAATGTGGTAGTGATAGCACCACTGATCTCTATTCTCTCAGTGCCAAGCCCCACTGCTTGTCGAAATTATTCTTCACTTCAGATCGCACAGTCTATTCCATCAACACATGGGAGGCTCCTGGTCATATTCATGAGGTGAACCTTTCAGCTCTTGAAACGAAGAATAGGTAGAGATTCAGAGCTCGTAAGTGCATGCAGTGAATTGGAGGAGAGTAACACAGACATGGATCTTCAGGTAATTTCTGCCGTCGACGTTTAGCGTGTTGTACTACGCCATTAAGTCTGTCCCCCTACCCAACTGTTGCAACACGCTCTTGAATTCTCTCTTCGAACTGTCTTTTTGGTTCACGCCATTGTAGATAGCATCACATTGGCAGTAGGTCACCCGTCGTCTTTCTCTCAGATGTGGTGGAATGTCATCAGCCAGAGATGGGGATGGGATAGTAAGTGCCCTAGGTGGGTCTTGACTCCTCTTGCAGGTGGGATGGCCATATGAGTGTTGAACCTTAGCTGGTGGTGCCCTCACGGGTGAGTGAGACCAAAGACCGCTCCAAGACAGAATGTGAGAGCACGTAGAAGCAGTTGAGTTGGGCAGAGAGATAGACTTAACAGCATAGCACAACATGCTAAACATCAAGATCACCAACTTGCCTGGAGTTGCACGTCTGTGATATCCCCCTCCATTCACTCATTTCAAGAGATGAAAGGTTCCCCTCATGAATCTGATAGGAGCCGTCCACTTGTTAATGGAAGAGACTGTATGATCTGATGTAAAGAAAAAGCTCGACAAGCAGTAGAGGCTTGGCGCTGAGAGAATAAAGATCAGTGGTGCTCGCACTAACTCGTTGTTTGAAAGATGGTGACCACAGTTATGTAACATTTGTTGGTGTTGTGCGTCATGAACAGCCCTGGTGAACCGCCCTGAAACTACACCGAAAATTTAAAGTGTGAACTTTCTGGAGTTCTTGATGAACTGAGGAAGTTTCCTGTTGGTGGTAATGTATATTTCTTTTGAGTTTTGTGATGTTTGACATAGCCACTGTAAACATCGGGTGCAGGTTTTTCGAAAACTGTTCTGTGTAGAGATTCTATAAATTAAAGATTTGGGTAATAGTATTTTAGCTTCCTAGATAATAGTTGTATGAATTTAGGAAATCCAAGTAGAATTGCCAAAGACTGCTGAAATCATTACTTCAATTTCACGGTTAGTTATAACTCTATGGACCTTAAGATGGATAATTTTTTTCCATGTATTGCGTTCATTTTTATGGAAAAGCATAGATGTTCCATTTCATCAAATGAAGGGTTTCACATTGTATTAATATAGGTTATCGAGTCCCCTAGTGCTCGTAGCTACCAATGTGAAGATAGTCGGCTTCAAGACATTGTTGACTACTCTGCTGAAAAAAAGGAATTGGGAACTTGTTCCTTCCCCCAACAATAATGAATTTAAATAGGGGGCATGCTACCTAGCACTCATTTGAACGTGTTAGTGGTTGTTGCTCGATTTCATAGTGTTCCTCTGGCAAACGGGGAAAGTAAGAAATCCCCCCCGTCGTTCAACAATGAAGTACAGTTAAACCTCATTATAACAAAACCTCCTATAAACACCTATTTTAACCATTCTATTTTTGAGATTCTTCAGCACTAATTAATGCAAAAGTGCTGGTTTATAAGATAACTGATATAAATTCTTTTTCCAAGGACCCTTGTGATAAAGAGGTTTCACTGTATTTAACTTTTATTTAGTTTAGTTAAGAGGGCGACAGATATGCACAGGTGACAGGTCAGCCTAAAACTACTGCTAGGCAATACTACTGAGACACTGGGCAAAATTTAAGTTGGTGTGTGGACCGTTTCAAAGTGATGTCGCCGACTTTGCCATTGTGCCATTTTGCCATTTTGTGTAATTGCATCTTTACATTGCTAAAAGGCTCAGATGTTGGATTTGGTTGATAAATTATGCAGTCGTACGTATTTGGGTGTATTTTAGTCTTTGTCTTATTTAATGGGTGCAAATGCCACAAATGTACAGGGTGGTCCACAAAAAACTGACGACCCAACATTTTCTCCACAAATGTACAGGGTGGTCCACAAAAAACTGACGACCCAACATTTTCTAAGTCCAAATTTTCTAATTAGCACCCCTCAGAACCAGGAGTGGACAGAAATCAAATCTAATGAAAAGGGAAGATTTGTCCTCTCCAGGTTCTGAGGGGTGCTAACTAGAAAAGTTGGACTAAAAAATGTTAGGTCGTCAGTTTTTTGTGGACCACCCTGTATACAATGAAAAAATAGTACCCTATCTTCTATTTAACTGTTAGTTACTGAAAAGGTAAAAGAGAAATAGACACATTTGGTTCCAAATAAAGCAATTTATTTCTAATCTTATTTCAACTATCTGTGTATGTACTTGTACAACTGAATAGAACAGAAAATGACATGGAAGGATTAATTAAATCCCCCTAGCCAGGGACGTGCAGGCTCCCACATGGAAATTCAAATGTTGCATACTAATCACTTTACAGTATCAGTAGTCAATGATTGCATTTTGAGTTGCCTTGCAACGTTTTGTGAATAAGTGTGCTGATCATGATTCATTCCTTTCCTTGCGAAGTAATCTTGGCAATCTCAACTTGTTTTTTCCTGTGTTAGGTGTGCTCCTGAGTGCATCAACTACCTTCGATTCACGTCAGCCAGCGACGTGTGGGCGTACGGAGTCACCCTGTGGGAGATGTTTAGTTACGGCTTTCAACCTTGGGCAGCTTTAACTGGGCAACAGGTAACTCAGCCGGTAATGAGGAAAATTAAAACATATCGGCATGGTGTGATTGGAGTTTCCGCCTCCTTTTAATAATAAATGCAACATTTAGAAGTTTTGTTTGCATTTTAACATTGTATGAACTTTTTTTGTGCATCGTGTTGTTACTTAACCAAAACTGAAATCCTGTGTGTGGAATGAAAAATCTCTAAAATCATCGTACAAACTAATTTCCTACTGACAAGTTATCGATTGCTCAAGAAGAAATTACAAAGATTAAATTCAAGGACTCATGCATATTACTCATTTTGTACTGTTTATTTATTTGTTAATTTCATCAAGCAATGGGAATTTAATGAACCAAACATCTGGTGAAATTTGATAACTCCACCATTTTTTGTAGAAAAAATGCCTAATTATTATATTTCTTTGCTGAATTTAAAAAAAATTTAAACCAAAACAAAAATAATAATGGTGCTTATAGCATGCCCATGTTCAAAAATGTGTATCAGGTTACCCACTTTTAATTTCTACTTATTTCAAGTTATTAATTCAGCAGGATTCAATTTTGTGCTTGATTTTGTAACAGTAAACTAAAGAATGTATCATCGGACGGAAGTGAAAACGCATCCTTAGGTCTTCCTGGGCCACATTAAGTTTCAGGCACGTAAGTACTTTGGTAGGTAGCCTTAACTGTTTGAGGGCTACCTTACCAAATACTTAGTGCCTGAAACTTAACGTGGCCCAGGAAGACGTAAGGGTGTGTTTTCACTTCCACCCGAACATATTTTCTTTTAGTTTAAGCTAAATATCGTTTATGGTTACGCTCCGTGATCAAAAGCTTTAAATTTCACTCGTAAGAAGCTCACTAGCTCCCCACGAGACAGGGTCACTGCTCACTACCCAGTTTTGCTGTATGAAATGATGGCTTCTCAAACTGTTGAAAAGGCTCTCATGTTCACATACTACGATGTGTGCTATCATTACAAGACCCCCTGCGAAAGTGTAGAACGTGTCATTTTCACCCAAACCCCTGCAAAATTTGTTTAACTCGTTCGAAATTAAAACTTAACAGCACCTGAAGCACGTGGTGGAAAACTAACAAAAGGCCACCGATGCTGAAATGGGGCCGTAACTCCGCTTCGTCTACCTCAGGTGCTAACCTTGTTTTCAAGTGGCCCCTTCAGAGCTTTTAATGCATAATCCTGATCCTAGCCTCAACTTTATGGCCCAAATTATGCCGCCATGTTTCCTTTGATTGGAATACATCTTCCCCTTCGGTTGCGGTTAATACACTTCCAGCTGCTTCGAGCATTCCTGCAGAGGTTGCACTTAGTGTTTCCGCAGGCAACAGTGTTGGGGGAAATTCAGGCACTCGAGCTAATTTTAGTATTGTAGTAAAAGATTTTGTGCTGTAAGAACTCTGCACTTGTGACACTAGGGATATTTTTGTCGGGGTGTTCCGGTGAGAGCACATGTAGTCATCTCCGAACATAAAAGAGGGATTAAGTAAGAACGTATAGTCGTATAGTTAGGGCATGGTGTGTTTTTGTGAGGGAGCTTGAAATATTCAGTATTTATTTATATTTTCTACTTAATTGGCAGATCCTTGAAGCGATTGATGAGCCCAATTTTCAAAGGTTAGAACAGCCCGATTGTTGTCCAAAAGAGTATTATATATTGATGCTCAAATGTTGGCAACATGATCCGAACAAAAGACCCAACTTTGCTGATATCTTAACAATGCTTCCAGAGGTAAGTCTAGGGTTGTTTTTATTTCAATCATTGTTTGTACCTAAAGAACTAATAAGCGTGTCTCTAACAGCTTCGTCCACAAATGCGTAATAAGTGCTGTACGCAAGACACGCTGAAATCTAATGCATGTCCACAGTGTGCTCAAGTGTTGATTTGGCTAAATGGTCATCACAAGGCACGCAAACTGGTCGCATATGCTTCTAGTATACCAAACTATTTGAAGAAAAAAGTAAATTGAGTAAAGAAACAATATTAAAATCTTTTGTGTAGCAATTAAAGTAGATAGCCCATGCTAGTATTTAACTGACTTACCATGCTACTTTACTCCCTGTAGTGAAGGCATGTTTGATGTTCCGTATAAAATAGCATAACAAAGTGTGATTATGACTAGGAACTTTTTTAGTCTGCGCACTGTTCTTGGATGGGCTCTGTTCAACATCCACTGTATGGTCTGGATTTACCTAACACCTTATTGTTTGTCTATGTAAACTTAATATTGTGACAAACCAACAAACCTTATGATGCGGAGGTATGTCCCTTTAAGAAGATTCAATTGTAAAACATTTTTCTGGGCATTTTAAATTAAATTTATTTGTGTGTAATTACATCTAAATATAGAATCGGTGACGTCACTTCA